>BPLR01015738.1:0-26812 GCA_021605095.1 Caerostris extrusa | reverse complement strand
TTTATGCTCATTGTTATCAATTATACTTTTGTATTTTTATACTGTTGTCTGTGGAATTAGATTAATTTAAACAGTTGCAACAGTTTAACAAAGCATTTTAGATCATTTAAGTAGGTTATATCATCATCATAACTGGTTCGACAGCCCGTTGTGGGCCGTGGCCTTCTTTAAAAGATCCAGCCAGGCTGTTCTCCTCTTGTCCGTGGACATCCAGTTTTTTTATCTTAATATCATTAAAATTATAATCTAAACAGTCGATCCATCTCTTTTTCGGACTTCCCGTGGTCGTTGTCCAAAAGGAGTTACATTGAAAACCTTCAAAGCAGCCCTATCACTTTCCATTGACATGAGATGACTGGCCATTGACTGTATATAACATATACAGTAATGAATGAATGAATAAATCTACAAGTTAACTTTTAAATAAAGAAAATTTAACGGATTACGCTATTTTTATCATTGTTTGGATCATTTTTACATCCTATTTTGCATTAGTAATAACATAATATTTTTTTTTTTAAATCAAAATAACTAAACTCAGAACAATCTTATTATACGATTATTTTACTTTTTGTACTCTTAATTCACTTATACTTTACAAACATTCATTTCACACTTTTATCCCAGATATTTTAATATATTGAACAATCGAGTAGCAGTTAAACAAATATTATAAAAAAAAAAAAAGTCAATTCCTACTTTTCTTTCACTGTATTGCAGAAAGTCCTTTATAAATAAAGTAGAAATTTTCCTCTTACATCTGGTGCCATCTATTATTAGATACATGCAACTTAAATCTAAAAAAAAAACTACAATTAATTAATATTTGAAAAAACTGTATTAACATCAAGTGTCATCCACTACAAGCTCAAAATAATATAGTTAAAAAAATGTAGTGGATGAATAAAAAGTATTTTATGAAAGATTGAAAATCTGAAAAAGATATATATAGCGAGAGTGTGAGCTAATAGAAGGAATTGAAAAAGGGATAGATATCGAAAATTTCTTTCATCTTTTTTTTAAATAATTTGAAAATATCTTATTTTACCCAGTTATTAGTTTTAGATAGATATTATGACTTCCATTTTCTATCGTTTTTTTTATTGTGGTGAATGTTTTCAGAATTGTTTTACCACTTCAAAAATCAAACTGATGAGAAACTTCAGTTGATTATATATTTAAATGTTAAACTTTAGTAACGATGTAATTAAAAAAAATTTCTTTCTAATGCAGCTGGCAAACACTTAGACAGTTGTCTTGAATGCCTTAAGGCTAGCGCTGCACAGACGTTACTCGCTTTGCGTTACCCAGGGGGCGCGTGCAACTTGAAGATAAGTCACGAATGCGAAGTAACACTGTCCCCGCTACGCTCTACGATCCTGTTAGACTGGGACCTACGGTTGAAAGTGGATTTCGAACCACTACACATATACATGGCACCGCCAGGACTCGAACCCGAAACCTGTGGTACTGAGCACCAGAGCGCTAGCCACTCGGCCTTTCAGGCGCCATCTTTAGAGATAACTACTCCGCATTTGCGTATCGTATGGGAATTCAATTCGAAATCTATTTGCAAAAATTATGAAAAAAAATAAATTGCACTTTCTTCGAACGAAATATTTTGCCTTTTATAAATCATTTACTTAAAATCTACAAACATAGGATTTGATTTTTTTTTTCAACTACCGGGAAGGATAATGCAAGTTCTCAGAAATAAAACGACTAAATTTCTGCGAGAAATATGTAACTAAAAATTAGATTTAATATGGCATATTCGATTCAAATTTTGTTGAAGCACATATAAAATGATTATATATTGTTGATCATATATTTAAATGTTAAACTTTAGTAACGATGCAATTTTTAAACAGGCAGCTCTGAAAATGTAGAAATCAGTTTCATGATCACCACAATGAAGGCGCAAATATGCAGAAAAGTGTTTCATGGGAATTCCAGAAACAAGACGTTACAGGTATCGAGAGGACATATAAAAAATACGCAGTTAGTTAACGCAGCGTAATATTCTAATAAAAGAAGGAAATACGTAAGCCATTATCAAACATATTTTCATTATATAGCGTTAGTACATGCAGTAGTTTTAAAGAAAAACCATCTGGCCAAATTTGTAAATGTTCGACAAGTTTGGGAGGGACACAGTGCGACAAGAATAGCATAAGAGTCTCGAAATGGAGGATGGACGAGCGATTCGGCAGAACTGCAGTAATATATAGCAATCCCTAATAACTGTGGAAATATTATACTTTTTGTCAAATTGTACTATTGTTTTCACACATAACAAATGTTTATTTAAACAAAAACAGAGGCGAAAAAAAAAAAAAAAAATGTCTACATCGAAGAAATAATTTCAGTTAAAACTCAAATGGCGCAATTCATTTATTTATTATTATTTCTTTGTAAGAACAATTTAATTCTTGAAATATCTGTCTTTGTATACATTTAACGGTGAAAGTGCTTTTAAAAATTCCTTGAGGTATATACAAAAGAAAAATTTGGATTTTACCTAAAATCAAATAAACAAAAGTTAAAACATGTTTTGATTAAAATATATATGTAGTTTATATTTTTTTACCCTGTATAAAAACTATGAAAAGTTAAATAAAAAAAAGATGTTTCTTTAATCATTCTTCAGTTCTGAATTAATATAAAAAATATTTATACTACTGTGATCAAAAAGTAAGACCAATTTTCAATTTAAATTTCCCGGCCATATTGTATTCCATTGCGTGTTGTTTTTTAGGTTGTTGGCACTGTCCGTGACATCTGTGTGAAATTTTACGTCAATATTCATTAGCGCTTGAGTTACGCTTGGTTTTGTGAGATGCTAAAACTGATTCCGGAGATTTTTGAAATGTCTCTTCATTCGACTCAAACCGGTGTCCCTGGAGTGGTCTTTTGAGTCTAGGAATAGCCAAAAGTAGCACGATGCTAAATCAAGTGAATACGGTGGTTGTGGAACGACATGTGTTTCATTTTGGCGAAAAATTCACGAAGAATCAACGCAGTGTGAGCTGGCGCAAAATGGCCCAAAATGGAATTACCCGATCCTTTTGGAATTCAAACATCATCAGCAAGGTATCTAACTGTAAATAGACAGTTTGCAAGCACCAAATCTTTAATTTTTGGACTTGAGCTTCGTCGATTGAGGTTCATGGTCGACCAGAGGGCTCTTCGTCTTCAACGCTTTCTCTGCCTTTTTTGAACTGTTTATACCATTTCTAAACATTTCTTTCCGATATAGTTATGCTCACTGAATGCCTTCGGCAGCATTCTATACTTTTCCGCAAACAAAATGTAATGCAAGTTCTTTTGCTCAATTAATTCAGACATTTCAAAAAATCGCCGGAAGCAGTTTTAGCATCTCACAAACCCAAGCGTAACACAAACACTAATGAATATTGTGACGTCAAATTTCTCACCGATGTCAAGGTCAGTGCCAACCACATAAAAAAGGAAAAAAATTGACCATAAAAATTCACCATATTCCTGGAAATTTAAATTGAAAATTGGTCTTACTTTTTGGGCACAGTGGTAAACTTCATTTTCTTCGTCTATGATTTATATTGTGTCTGTCCGCTCCATACCATATACTCAAAGGATGAATATGAAGATAGCTGCCTGACTATAATACTTCTAATCAAGTAAGAGTAACAGCAAATGAAATGGTAAAAGTATGGCTTTATACAGAACAGCCTAAACCAATGATATATCAATGTATTAATTGGTCTATAGAGTCTCATCCAGAGAAAAAATATATTTCTCTCAACCTGTGCGTAATTTCGTTTAGAAATATAGTCCTGCCACGAATTTATAATTATGTGTCTTTAAATGTGTTAAATATTGTATGTCTCTAATTACATGAGGGAGCAGTTTGTGTGAGTATAAATAAAGCTGCGAGTTCTCAAACCTGGGCATCCAGTATCTCAACCCAAATACACCCAGTTTTAATGTAGTTGCTTAACTTTCACACTACAATTTAAACTTTACTAAAAGATTATTAGTAAATTCATAAGTATTTCGACTTCAGGTTCATTCCGTAATACAATATGTCCATACCTGAAATATTGAACCCATTTCCTGACAATATTTACATGAAATTATCAATAAATTAATTTTTCTAAATTGTTATTTATATTTATTATTCACCTTGGAATATATCAAAGAATAATGTTCAATTTCAAAGCCTACAAAAATAAAAAGGATTGATTTTTATAAATAAAATATTTTCAGAGCTAATCCGAATAAAAATATTCTAAACGGAAACTTAGTTTAGGGAAGGAGAAAAATAAAAGAAAATCCCTTCATAGATTCCTTCACCCAAAACCCATTTATGGATATATTCTTCTGCTTCTTTAATCTTCCATTTTCGATTTCAAGAAAGCTGCTCACGTTCAATTTTTCGATCTCACCGAAAAATCCCTCCCCACCCCCCTTCTACGCAAGAAGTTTGAAAACGAATACAGAATGCCACAATGGTTGCGTGCCACGGCGAGCAAAAGAAAGTATGCCAGTGCCAGGGGAGTGGTTAGGGAAGAATCGGATTCTTTCGAATATGCAGTATTAAAATAGGCTTCCTTTTTCGGGAGGGGATAGGTAACGGACGTTCTTATACATAATTTGGGGATATTCAAAAGATTTTCGACAAGAAATTGCGAAAAGTATAATTCGATTGTTAAGGATTTGGGAGATGAGTTTTTCAGGCTCATTTTATCCATATAACTTGTTCCTCAGAGAAATAGTTTTTTTTTTATTCACAGTTCTGTTTCGATCATTTTCAAACATGGGGAAATATTTAGGAAATTACATTTGTTACGCAAGAAGAAATCTCGGATCTATTATTTATTGTTTGATTGTTCCGCTAGTAATGCTTATTTAGGGAAAAGACGACTATTTGTATTTACAGTGAATGCACACTTGGGAAAATTGTAGCTTGGTAAATGTGGACTTTTTCTGAAATAACATGGTAGGATCCTTACCATTTTAACTACATTATTTCTGACTGTTATCTGAATTTTTTTCTTAATTATTTCTTTTTATTCTACATCTTTGCTTCTGTTTTGGCATGTAATGAGAGGATTATTCTAATATTTTTTAAATGTGTCATTTGTTTTGTTATATATAATACTTGGCTTTTCAATTTTATTTTTGACCTGTTTCGAAATTCAAATTCTTTTAATTTTTCCATACATAAAAAAAATAAATCCCATTCCTCAATATATTAAACAAATAAATCCCATCTCCCGACTATATTAAATCCGGAGATTTTTATATGTCTTTCATTCAACTCAAAACGGTGTCCCTGGAGTAGTGTTTTGAGTTTAGGTAATAGCCAGAAGTAGCACGGTGCTAAATTAGGTAAGTACGGTGGTTTGGAACGGTATAGGTTTCATGTTTGCCGAAAAGTCACGAAGAATCCATGCAGAGTGAGCTGGTGCATTCAGTGTTTTCTGTACCAATCAAGTTTTGACACGTTTGAGGCCCAAAAAACTCTTTTAAAATTGAGTTTTGAAATTCAAACCTCATCAGCAAGGTCTGTAATTGTAAATCGACGGTTTGCAAGCACCAAATCTTTATTTTTTTTTTTTTTGTACGGGAACTTCGTCGGATGAAGTTGTGCCTTCTTTGAACTGTTTATACACTTCTAAATCTTTCTTTCCGATATTGGAATACTCACCGAATGCTTTCTGCAAGACTCTATACGTTTCCGCAAACACAATTTAGCGCAAGTCCTTTGTTCAAATAATTCAGACATTTCAAAAGCATAACTGAAACACTAATGAATATTTTGACATCAAAATTAAACACAGATGTCAAGCAACCTAAAAAAAGAAGAAAAAAAATTGAAATATCGTAAGCCGCGGGAAATGTAAATTGAAAACATGTCTTACTTTTTGGCCACAGTAGTATCTAACTGTAACCGGAAACTCAGCTATCTCATCTGCACTGGTGAGCACAGAAAATTTGATGATACAAAAATATTATTTTTAGTATCAAAAAGGCCTTGGAGTTTTAGAAAACACTCAAGTCAATCATGCCTATATTCCATAACAGTAAAATCCCCTCATTTAATAACTTAAGAAATCTAGCAAAAATTCTTAAAAATTGTTCCGCCAATTTCTTTGGATAAAATCGCATGCAGGCTATTTTATCAATGAGTTTGCAAATAGTCTTGCTAAAGCAAGCATTACAATCTTTTTCATTAGCAGTAGTTGTTTTTTATCCCGCATGGCAGACATCTACACGAAGCCCACGAACCCGTATGGACTCATGGTTGAAAGGAAAGCGGGAAGCTTCTGTTGTGATAGAGCACTCGCATGTAGAAGTCTGACTTGGCTCCGTGACGTTCTACAGTCATATGAGACTGCTTAAAATGGATTTCGAACTACTAAAAACATCCATGGCACCTCCGGGACTCGAACATGAAATCTGTGGCACAGAACGCCAGGGCGGTAGACAATCGGCCATTAAGGTGCCTAAGGACTAGTAAGAAAAATATCTTTGGATAAAAACACATGCAGGCTATTTTATTAATGAGTACTTCAAATACCCTTGCTAAAACAAGTGTTATAGAAAACTATATAATCTTTCTTTTCATTTATCATAAATAAGTTCAATAATTTTCCTGTAGAGGACTGGCATCGAGAGGGGAATCACAGCAAAACAGGTTGAAACATTTTCGAAATCTAACCTAAAAGTTCAATAAAAAAATTCGCATACTTCTTTCTAGAGAAAAATTATGTTGACAAGTGGTCATGGTTCATTCCCAACATACCTTTAAAAAGATTCAGTTATCAGAGATGATTTATGTTCCTGTGTATAAACTGGAGAACCATTCCACTGTGCAACTAATTTTTTTCTTACAGAAACGAGGAATCTTAAATTCCCTCTCAACTTTTTTACATTCAGTGGCACTGAAATAATTTACCACTCATGGATTTCATACGGGGAAATGGTTACTTTAATGAACTTTGTAGAAGAAAATGAACAATTAATCATTTCAAGAAACCATTACTCTTGAAATATTAATTCAATTATCTGCGGCCATTCTTTCACTACAAGCAAAAATATTTCATCTTTCTGGAATGAAAGCCGTCATAATATTTTTAACCCATGCCATACTATATTTTTCTCATGTTTTTTCCTTCTGTATTTGTGTATTTTCGTTACACTCATGTTTCCATTAATTACATAGTACCACAGATTATATTACATTTCTGTATTACTACTGTGCCCAAAAAATAAGACCACTTATTATTTTTTTTTTTCAAAAGCTCTTTATTTTCTCTTCCAAATTTATTTCATCACCTTCAAAGTAATCCCCTCCGGACACAATGCACTTATGCCAACTTTATTTCAATCCACAATGCATGCTAAAAGCCATCGGCAGGAATGGCTTTCAAAGGGCGCGGCGATTCAACTTGAATCTCTTCAATCAAAAAAACGATGTCCCCGGAGTAGCCATTTGAGTTTTGGGAATAGCCTGAAGTCGTATGGTGTGAATACGGTGGTTGTAGAACGATATGGGTTTCATTTTTGGCGAAACAGTCACGAAGAATCCATGCAGTGTGAGCTGGTGCATTCAGTGTTTTCGGTACGAATCGAGATTTGACGCGTTTGAAGTTCAAAAGGGAATTGACCGATCCTTTAGATCAGCAAGGACTCGAATTGTAAATCGACGGCTTGTAAGCACCAAATTTTTAATTTTTTGGACATGAGCTTCTTCGGTTGAGATTGATGGTCGACCAGAGGGTTCTTCGTCTTCAACACGTTCTGTGCCTTCTTTGAAACTGTTTATACCACTTGTAAACATTTCTTTCTGATATAGAAAGGCTCAACATTAACATTTACGTTTCCACAAACAAAATTTACCTTTCAAAAATCGCCCGAATCAGTTTTAGCGTCTCACAAAGTCAAGCATAACTCAAACACTAATGAATATTTTTGTTGTTAAATTTTACACTATCTAGAACCGTGCCAGTACTAAAAAAAGGAAAAAAAAAATGAAATTCCATAAACCCCGGGAAATTTAAATTGAAAATTGGTCTTACCTTTTGGACACAGTAGTAGAATAAACACTGAAAGTGAACCAAATAATATATAAAGTTATAATATATACTTTTATTAAAAATCTAGCAAAAATACTAAATTCCATTACAATTTCTATAGATTCAACGAATACAATTTATTTTCAGTTCTCCTATTTAATAAACTTTGAGACTAAATATATTTAATCCAAAAAATAGTAAAGGAAATTATTGAAATTTAAATCGAATTCAAAAGCCCTTTTAGAACAACTTTTCTTTCCTGTATATATTATTATGCATCTATTCATATTAAATCACATTACATTGATGCAAAAGAAATCTTTTTTCTGTGAACTAATAATCATTCTTATGAAAGAGAGGCTTTCCTTTTTTTTTTTACAAATATTTACGAATCCATAATGATAATAAAGCAACTCTCTACTTCGGAATTTATGTGAATTGAAAAGTTGCTTCCTTCCAATTATGGATATTTCTATGAAGATAAGCCTTCTTGTAAGAATGCCAAATGCGAAATTCAATAAACAACCATTAAAATCTGCAAATGTAAAGAAAATAATAATGTTGCATTTCTGTATATAAAATAAGCAATCGTCACTATAAATATGTATAGATTTTTTTTGTCATAATATACAAAAGCTTTAGGCATATTTAATATTATAATATATCATGTCATAATATTATAATATCATTAATATCACATTATGTCTATTTTGCGTAAATTTCAGTTCTACATTAGTAAATAATAATAGTTCTACATTAACAAGTGAATCATATTCTACGTTAATAATAATTGATCTTGTGAAAATTTATAATAAGCAATAAATTGCATAATAATAATACTTCATATATTTATAATTAAATTTAAATAGAAAGATTAAATAATTTTTTTAAAAATAAAAAACAAAATTTAATTTTAATAGTATAATAATTCATACATTAATAATAAAATGTAAATAGAATGATTAAATAAATATTTTTTAAATTATTCAAATGTTTATTTTTATTTTAAAATAAATTTAAAAAAATAAACAAATTAATTTGAATAGTACAAAAATTCATATATTATTAATAAAATTTCAATAGAAAGATAAAATGATTTTAATTAAATAATATTTAAAAAAAAAAAATAAAAATTTAATTTTAATAGTATAATAATTCATATATTAACAATAAAATGTATGGTATTTATTTATATCTGTCGTTAAATTTCCAAATATATTACAAAACGATTTGGAATTTGCACCTATAACTATTAACACATATTTTATTTTAATATGCTCTTTTCTAAAAGCTATTACTCATTAATAATACGAAGGAAAAAAATTACTTTACACTTTGATACCTTTCTGCATAACCGATAACATCCCTGGTAAAACTACCTCATCAAAGAGCAGAAACATCAAAGAGAAAAGACGGTTTTTCCCTTAACTATTATTGATGTGTTATCGGAACTCGGTTTTGTCGGACATGGCTGTGAAACAACCTCCCCCATCCTTTTCCCCTATGTGTATACTCTCCGTTTTATTTTATTTTATTTTGCTTTTTATCGGTGGCAGCAAAAGGGAATTTCGAATCAATGCGGTGATTGGTTGTATTCTGAATCTCTTAACGAGGTGGCGATGTATAGCTTTTATTAAATTGTTATCGATGAAGTAAAATATTTTTGGAATATTTTCTGTCAGGTGCGTATAATTGTAGCAGTTATTTTTCCTATTTAGCAATTTTTATTGCTGATGAAGAAAATGCTTGTTTAAAATTCATTACGGGTTTCTTTCTTAAGGGTTTTATACTTATACTGCAGGGTGATTATTTTAAAGTCTCACTTTCAAAATGCTGTAAAAAAAAAAAAAAAATCCGCTCGTCACGATGATTTCAAATTTGAAGTGAAGATATTTGAAGATGAGGGAAGCGGTACAGCATAAAAAAAAATTCAAAAACAGTTCCACTGATTTTTCCATCCAATTTGGTATGACCTTGCTGTGGTGGATGGGCTTTCCACTCACAGAGTCATCATTGTTTCACATTGTTTAACATTTTTTTCTGTCAAAAAACCGAAACAGTTAAGCACATTGAATACTACGATTGATTTAATGTGCAAATCATGACAAATATTTGTCATTTCGATTCAAAATATAACTGGCAGCCGAATTAATTTTTTTTTATGCTGCTTACAACACCATCTATTAATACACTTTGGAACTCTTTTTTGGTGCCGTATGGTTTATCTCTTATTCAAGTATCTTCAGTTCAAATTTGAACTCATTGTAAAGAGGATTTCTTTTTTTTTTACAGAATGCTGAAAGTGGGACTTAAATCTATAATCGCCCTGTATATTAACATGAATCTGTGAAGTCATAATATGTGTTAATCAAAAAAAAAAAAAAAAAAAAATTAAATTAATTTAAATCAAAAAAGTTAAAGTTAAATCTAGAAAATAAAATATAATATAATTTTATAAATTATAATATATTTAATTTTTATGAACTATCAAAACTTTTATAAACTTATTTATAACTTTTATTAAGTTTTATAATATTATAAAAGTTAAATCTAAAATTAACCCAAGGAAGTTTTACTATAGAGTTTGCCTTATTATTTAAAAACATTTTTTAAAATACAATTATAAATTAACAGGCATCCTGTGTAATGCTGAGTTTACTAAATATATGTCATTTCATTGCCGAATGGAGTAAGGTTAAATGGCTGGTGTTTAAAAGTAAAAATATTTTTTCCTACTATATTTGTATTATTTTTCTTGAATATTAAAAGAAGACTATCATGAAGCACTTGTCTTAGAAATATAAAAAAAACTTTTTCCAAAAATAATCCAATCTTGCAATCTCGGATCTCTTCAGTCAAATCGCAATCTATTCTTCCCCAATTCTGCTAATTCCATTCCCAATCACCGAAATGAAGGACGTATCAAAGTACAAGCATTCCTCGACACTTGGCTGTTGCCATCGCCAATCTCACTCTTTGATTCCTGTTTCCTCACTAATAGGCTCTTTGCTGAGGGTGTTGTGTTTTTTTTTTTTTTTATCAGCACCGAGGAAGATGAGGAGAGGAAGTGACAATCACAAAAGAAAGAATTAAAGGAATCTTGGGTTCGAAGATTGTCATTATGTTCGATTGTTAACCATCTTCGTTAGTCTTTCAAATAAGCGGAAATTCAGTATTGCGAAAAGATTTGAGGTGCATTCAATAGGTGATTTTCGTTTCCTATTGGTTGATGAGATTTTGGAACTGTCTTAGGTAGTTTCCTCTAAAAGAAAACTAATATGTAAGATAATAGATGTTGTATATGTAGGATATAAAATGTGATCATTTATTTTTGGATCTAATAGGCTTTTTGCTGAGGGTTGGACACCCTTTTGCAGAAGGATGTACTGCCAAAAAAAAAAGAAATAAAGGAATCTAGGGTTCGAAAATTGTCATTATGTTCCATTGTTAGCAATCTTAGTTAGTTTTTGAAATAAACGGAAAATTTAGCATTTCGAAAATATTTGAGGTGTATCCAATCGGTAATTTTTCGTATGATGTTGTTTGATGGGATTTTGGAACTGTATTTATGTAGTTCCTCTAAAAAAGGACTGATATGTAAGATAATAAATGTTGTATTTGTAGGATATAACATGTGACCATTTGTTTTTAGACATAATAGGCTTTTGCAAAGGGTATTGTTGAGGAAGATATAGGGAAGGGATGGACAGACTGACTGCCAAAAACAAAAAGTAAAGGAATCTTGAGTTCAAAAATTGTCATTATGTTCGATTGTCAGCAATATTTGTTACTTTTTTTTTTTTTAAATAAACGGAAAATGTATTGTTGCGAAAAGATTTGAGATGTGTCCTATCGTCGATTGTTTCATTTTGTTTGATAAAATTTTGGAATGTTATTTAGGTAGCTCCCCAAAAGGACTGATATGTAAAATAATAAATGTTGAATTTGTAGAATATAAAATAGGATCGTTTATTTGAATCAATCATTTATTTTAATTGCTTTATGGATAGAGAGACAATTTAAAATTAAAGTTCAAAATATTAAAAATACAGACCTATTTGAATCATCCAATGCAAACAAAAAATATACAATCAGATATTTTTTTTGTCTTAAAGCAGCTAGCAAACACTTAGACAATTTTCTTTGATGCCTTAAGGCAAGTGCTGCACCGACGTTACTCACTTAGTACTACCCAGGAGGTGCGAGTAGCTTGAAGATAAGCTACGGAAACTGAGTAACAATACCCCCGCATTCTCTACGATCATGTTAGACCGGGACCTACGGCTTAAAGTGAACCACTACAAATATCCATGGCACCGCCAGGACTCGAACCCGAAACCTGTGGTACCGAGCTCTAACCATTCGGCCAACCAATATCAATTCAAGATGTCACAATTACAAAATTATTTGAATCGTTCAATGCCAAACAAAAATAAATAATCAGACAATAAATGCGCAAAAATTGTTAAAACCGCCTAATAAAATTAAATAAATAAATGAATGAAACTCTAATTAAATATATCATATAATTTATGACAGCAAATAAGAACGTTCATTTCATTTGAATTATAATTATAACCATTTTATCAGTTTAATTATTTAAAAAGAGCTAATCGTAATTTTATTTTTGATATTGCTGTTTGCGCTGCATATAATTTTTTTGTTCTTAGTGCATTTTCTTAACTTGTCATTCTAATAATTTTTAATCATTATCCTCCAAATTGTAATTTATTTCGCATCTCAATAATTTTTTTAAATTATAAGACTGTTTACCTAACGAAAAGAAAAGATTCACTGGTTCTATAATGGTCTCAAACGCGAAATTTTACAATGGTAATTTTTTTTTTTTCCTTTTTAAAAAAAAACTAATTAATAAAAATATTTTTAAAAATATTTTGATGTATACGTATTTGGCTAACCTTCGAGATAAAAAAATGATTTGAAGGAAACAATAGATTTATCACTGCTGAATTATTATAGCTATTACTACAGATTGGCAGCATTTTTCATATTTCATATATTTATATATTTTATATCCATATATTTATTTATTTTATATATGCGTTTAATTGTATTTGTCAGTAATAATTTTATTAATGGTTCTGTTAATATTTAGTAATAGTTTTTTTTTTTTTTGTTATGGATGATTTTTTTCGTATTGTTTTCAATAATTTGGCAAATATGTAAAACCCAATCTGAGTTAATAAGTTTTCGTAACTTTATGATATTTGCTATGCTATCGTTGGTAAGTGACAAAGAATCTAATTTCCAATGCTATTAGGTCAGTGACGCACAAACTTATGAAGACTGCATGATTGAGCATTAGCAATATACATAAGAAGACAATGAAATTTTTTAAAGAAATGTATATTTAATTTATAAACGTAACTCATGCGTTTTTTCTTCATAAAAGGCATTTATTTGTATTGAAAAATCAATTAATGCATGAATGAAATAGTTGTCTATCACTAGACACTACGTTGTTACATCTATTTAGCAACAGATGAATTCTCTTTGGAAAAAGTTATATTTTGAACTTCTAAAAATATTGGTAATATTGTTCTGATATAGCATATGCCAATTATTGAGTCAGATATATATTTATTAATAATTTTTATTATAGAAAATTATTTTTACTATACATGATAATTATTTTCAATAATTTAGCAGTTGTGTAAAGCCCCTTCTGCGTTAACAAGTGTTCATAACTTTAAAAACTTTGCTATTTAAAACAATCAAATTATTGCTACGAAGAATTTGATTTTCAGTGTATAAAGATGTTTATGTACGTACTGTACCTTGAGCATAAGCTATAGACACAAGAATACATCTAAATGTACTAACCAAATGTATATTTAATTTTTTAAATTAGGGATTAAACAGAATTCACGCGTTTTTCTTCATGAAAAACATTTAATTTAATTCCTTCTATTAGCTTACACTCTCCTATATATATCTTGTTCAAATTTTTAATCGTTCATAAATACTTTTTATACCCACACAAGTTCAAATACATTTCTTTTGAACTTGTAGTGGATGACACTGGATGTTAGTACTGTTTTTCAAATATTAATTAGTAAATAAATTTATTTAATTAATTTTATTTTTTTAGATTTAAATTGCATATATCTATCAATAGAGGGCGCCAGATAAACTTAAAAAAATGTATGAAAATTATTTATAATGGACTTTCTGCAATAGAGTGAAAAAAAAAAAAAGTAGGAATTGACTTAAAAATTTTTTTTTTATATTACTTGTTTATTAAAAAACAATGAATTCATTATTATTGTCCTTCGTTAGACATCGCTTTTCATACATCTCTTTCGCAAGAGACGAATTCTTTTACGAAAAAGTTATATTTTTAACATCTATAGAAAAATGGAAGTATTGCTCTAAACAAGTCATATGTCAATGATCGAAATTCGTGATAACCAGAATCAACAATATCTGAAAGTATGTCGTGTAATATATGACCTTCGATCTAAGCGTTCTTAATAGTTTTTGACGTGTTTGGTAATATGCAGCCGAAAAATGTCGCGTTGAACTTTGTCTTTCTTATATTGTGACTGTTTCTTTCAATGTCCTCTTCAAATGCAAGAATTGTATCAAATAAATGCAACAACGGGGCCGGGTGGCCGAGTGCCCAGCTCTAGGTGCCTCAAGTTTCGAGTTTTGAGACTCGCAATGCAAATGAATGTTTATAGTGGTTGGAAATCCACTTTAAACCGCAGGTACCAGTCCCTGTGACTGTAGAAAATTGCGGGGTAGTGTTACTCTGCGTCCGTAGCATATCTTCAAGCTGCACGTGACCCCTGGGTAGTGCTAAATGAGTGAACACCTTTGGTCGGTGAAGCCCGCACGACATGTCGTCTTCAATGCTAGTTTGTATTGGGCTCCTCGCAAGGAAATGGCCAATAGACTCAAACCTCGACTTAATTAAAAACGTATATATTTAGGCTGTTTCTTTCAATGTTCTATTTAAATATAACAATTGCATCAAATAAATGCATCGATAATTTAAATGCAACAGTTACATCAATAGCATCAATTAATGATTGGGGTCAAATTAACTATGTTTGTTAAAATAAATTTTATTTTAATTATAATGCCGCAAATTTGCAGCACACGAATATTTTATAAAACTCGTAGTTACAATTTATAACGAGTTATTTCAGCATCAATCACTTTTGCATCTCTTTTTAAAATAGATTCAAGTAGAAAACTCATTTTCCAGAACAATGAACATCCATAAAAGAAGTAGCATTAAACCTAACAATAAATTTCATTGATTAATCCCATGTAATTACTATCTGAAAAAGCAACTGTATAATTCTAATTATTTAACATTAACAAAGATATTCCTTCTGAATCTATTGAAGCAAACTGAAAATGAGCAAGAGATTAATTTGATTAAGCACTTGAATTTAATGTGTCGTTATACACCTTGTCTGGCGATTTATTGGAAAAAAAAAAAATTAATTGATGCTACACATAGAACACTTGATGATCATTGATTATGTTTGAAAGAGAATTCGCGAATCATCTCTTTCATGAACCAAATGACTGCTTTTTGAAATTGTCATTGGATAATTTGTGATGAATAACCCTGAGTTTAACTTTGCTATTTCAGCAATTGTTTTACTAGTTTAAATCTTCCTACAAGCTTTAAAAAGATTGTAGTATGATGTATTAATGCATAGTAACTTTTCTGGTGTATAACTGCTTGTTGTCTATTTATATTTTATATTACATAAGAAACAAAAGAAATTTAGAATTAAGTTTATTAACACCAAAAATTTAATTGACAGCAACAGTAGCAAAGTTTTTCAGATTCAATAGGTGTATTACCTAGTAATGAAAATTTATGAATTAACAAGACTATAGATTTTGAAGATTTATGAACTAATTTTTAAGAAAAACATTTTTTATAGAAACATTCTAGCAATTCTAGCAACAAATAGCAATTTTAAGTGGAGAAAACATGATTTATAAATCAAACAATTTTCCGGAGGCAATTTGTTTTTACCTTTCTCCTTTATCACTTCTTTTCTCCCAATTCCAACACTATTTGGACGTTGAAATAACGAATTCCCCATTCTTTCAACGAACATGTAGAAAATCATACGTTCACAGATAAGCAGAAGCCTTTCCATTCTTAGAAAGGTCCCTTTTTCGAATCATTTTCTTTTTTTTTTAGAAACTTGTAAGCCGGAAGATAAAATTCTTTTGAAGAAGATAGCAATGTCCTATTTTCGAGGCTGTATTTTTTTAGAGGTTTTCTTCTTTTTTTTTCGAATTTTTCTATTCCATTTCTTTCTTTTGGCTTTCTGTGTAACCTTTCTCTTCTTAAAACTAGGAAATAGCTTTGCAAATGGAATTAAGTTTCAAGAAAGAAGAGTTAAAGTGAAAAAAAAATTAAGTCTACAATTTTTTTTATTGATGTTTTCTTTTACTCTCTATTTAAAAAGGGTTTTTTTGATTATATGGCCATTGAACAGAATTTAAAGGACTTAATCTCTCAAAGGATAATTTTGTTGTCAAATATAATTTTGTTTCATAATAATTTTTTTTTTTTTTTTGAAACCGAAAATATATATTTTTAGAATTATGATGAATAATTTTTTTATCCAATTTCAACAGTTTTTAATATAGAAATTCTGTTTTAAATTTAGTCGTTTTGACTCAACATTAGAACCAATACTATAATCATCTCTAATTTTGTTATAGAAGTATAAATTTACCATTTTGACACCACATTGAAATCAGAACTATAATCTTATGACGTTTTGTTATAGAAAAACGTTTAG
Source organism: Caerostris extrusa (assembly GCA_021605095.1). Classification (NCBI taxonomy): domain Eukaryota; kingdom Metazoa; phylum Arthropoda; class Arachnida; order Araneae; family Araneidae; genus Caerostris; species Caerostris extrusa. Next base: position 9,942 of record BPLR01015738.1, on the reverse strand, counting down.
AATCAAATATAAATTTAGCCATTTTGACTCCTCTTTTGCAATCAAAACTATAATCATCTTATTCTTTATTATAGAAATTCATGTATAAATTTACTTCATTTTAACTGCACATTAGAATCAGAACTGCAACCATATGATTATTTATTGTAGAAATTCAAGTATAAATTTCCCCATTTTGACTCCTCGTTAGAATCAGAATTATAACCATCTAGTTTAGTTCAATTCTATTATTTAAAGTAAATATCTTTTTTTTCTATTTTAGTAGAATGGTGTTAATCAAAATAAAAACAAATGATTCTACTATTCAAATAGACTATTTATGACATAATTCTAAGTAAACCACAAAATCAACTTTTTGCAGTACCACTTCCTCCCTACCTTATTTTTGTCAAAGTAGCAATTTTAAGTTTAGATAAACGTGATTTATACAACAAACAATTGTCCCGGAGGCAATTTGTTTTTACTTTTCTCCTTTATCACTTCTTTTCTCCCAATTCCAACACTATTTGGAAGTTGAAATAACGAATTCCCCATTCTTTCAACGAACATGAAGACAAATCGTGTGTTCATAGATAAGCAGAAGCCTCTCCATTCTTAGAAAGATCCCTTTTTCGAATCATTTTCTTCTCTTTTTCAGAAAGTTGTAATCGGGAAGACAAAATTGTTTGAAGAAAATTGCAAGGTCCTGTTTTCGAGGCTGTGGTTTTTTTAAGGAGTTTTTTTTTTTTCTTTTTTTTTTTCAATTTTTCTATTCCATTTCTTTCTTTTTGGCTTTCTGTGTAACCTTTCTCTTCTTAAAAACCTGGAAATAGCTTTGCAAATGGAATTAAGTTTCAAGAAAAAAAAATTTTTTAATCCTATTTCTACTGTTAAAGAGGTATAAAATTAAGTCTAATTGGGTTTAATTCAATAGTATTATTTAAAGTAATTAAATTTTTACACTTTAGTACAATGGTATTATTAAAAATAAAAACAAATAATTCTAGTATCAACCAAGACAATTTATGGCAATCATTTTTCTAAGTAAATCCAAAAATCGACTTCTTTTCAGTACCTTTAATCCTACCTAATTTTTGGCAAAGTAACAATTTTAAGTGCAGAAAAAAACTGATTTATACATCAACAATTGTCCCTGAGGCAATTTTTTTTTTATACCTTTCTCTTTATCACTTCTTCTCTCCCAATTCCAAAGCTATTTGGAAATTGAAATAACGAATTTCCCATTCTTTCAACGAACATGTAGACAAATCCTACTTTCATCGATAAGCAAAAGCCTCTCCGTTCTTAGAAAGATCCCTTTTTTGAATCATTTTCTTCTTTTTCAGAGAGTTGTAAGCCGGAAGATAAAATTCTTTCAAGAAAATTGCAAGGTCCTGTTTTCGAGGCTGTTTTTTGTTTTTTCGAATATTTCTATTCCATTTCTTTCTTTAGGCTTTTTGAGTAACCTTTCTCTTCTTAAAACCAGGAAATAGCTTTGCAAATGGAATTAAGTTTCAAGAAAGAAAATTAAGGAGAAAAAAAAATTTAAGTCTACAATTTTTTTTAGTTGAGGTTTTCTTTTACTCTCTATTTTTAAAAGGGTTTTTTGATTATATTGGGGATTGAACAGGGATTAAAGGGATTAACTTCTCAAAGAATAATGTCTTTTTCAAATACAATGCTGTTTCAGAACAATCTTTTTGCTAAAACCGAAAATATATAGTGTTAGAATAATGAGGAATAAGTTTTTTTTTTATCTTATTTCAGCTCTTTTATTATTGAAATTCAAGTCTAAACTTAGCTCCTTTTGACTACACTTTAGAATCAGAACTGTAATCATTTTTATGTTTTATTATAGAAATACAAGTATAAAGTTATCCGTTTTCACTTCACATTAGAATGCGAACTATAATCATCTGATGTTTTATTATAGAAATTTAAATATAAATTTAGCAATTTTAACTCATCTTTAGAATCAGAATTGTAAACATCTGATGTTTTATTATAGAAGTTCAAGTATAAATTTAACCATTTTGACTCCATATTAGGATGAGAACTAGTATCATCTGATGATTTATTATAGAATTCATGAATGAATTTATACAGTACAATTATTTAGTATTGAATGTGGGGATGTACGACAAATATGCTGTTTCTGAAAAATAAAATAAAATACATATTGCTTAAAGTTTGGATGAATTTTTATGCATAGAAAACTAAATCGTTTCTTTCAATTTGACTGTTCCACATTTGAATTACATATTCTTGCATACCAATATTTGTTTCGCAGATGGTCACTTTCTTTGCATTAAAATTGTCATAGTGTTTGCTGTAAGCTATCTGCCATTTTTTGAGAATATTCAAAAAGTATGATAGAAAAATCGCGAAAACAATTGAAAATGTGCCCATCAAATGAAACCGGTTATCTTTATTTCAGATTACTCTTAAGTCTTCAGTTTTATACACTTTTATAAGATTGTTACTTGGATTTATTGGCATCAGAAAAATTGTTTAACCCCTACATTGTATAAGTAAATCTTTTTGTAATACAATTTTAAAGGACATTTATTTTTTATTTTAATACATGAATGATATTTTGATTTTATTAAGATTTTCATTTATAATAATTTTCTTCCAAAATATAATAAATAATAAAATATATTAAATATATGATACACATTTTACAAACAGTAATTAAAATAAATTAAAATAAAACTTATCAGCACCGAATACTTGTGTTGTTTTTGGTATTTCAAATTTTTATACGATCGAAAAGGATTTGTTATTCGTCGTATTAGTATTAATCAGATCGACTCGTGGCTCAGTGGCAATGCGCGCTGGTAGTGCCCATTAAAGCGAAGGTTCAATCCACAGGTGGTTGTATTGTAGACATTGTTTCAAAACATCGAGAGGATTAGATGACATTTGGGGTGTTCAGCATCTTGCCTCGTTGAAGAGACTATCTAGTGGGAGTTTTCCAGGTACTCTCCCATACGATACGCAAATGCTTTGTAGTTCCAACTAAAGGTTCTCCCGGAAGGCGCCGCTCTCTCTTTTCAGCATCTCGGGGCCAAGTCCGATTTCTAGCTACGGGAGCTCCCTCACAACAGAAGCTGCCTCCTCTTTCCTTCCTTCCATGAGTCCACACGGGTTCTTGGACTTGGTTTAGATGTTGCGGTCTACCAAGTAGAATAAGAAAAAAAAATTATGCTAAGAAAGATAAAAATAATGTATTTTTTACGAATATTAAATCCTATTTATCTCATCATTTTCAATTCCTTGCTATAATAAAAAATTTGACATGGTGAGAAAAAAAGTGATAATTGTCATCTAGAAAATGAATTTTAATACGTGACTATTGTTGTAATAAAATATTTTCAACAGTGAATTTACAGTGACATTATCTCCATGCATGCATGGAAATAATATATGTTTTCTATATTAAAAATGTTCTATTTTCCTTTTTATATTTAGGTACAAATTTAATCTTTAAATTGAAATATACTTCAAATAAATGAAAATACTCAAAACTTACGGATTGATATACCTCGAAGACTAACTATTTATTACATTTGTGGATAATCTCATTAAAATCACTATCTCATTTTTAATTCATAATACTCTACATTAATACTCGTAGTTTTTAAACAAATATCTCTAATAAAACTTTCCAAAAAAAAATTCCAACGTAAATTTACTACTGTATTTAAAATTTCAGACTCCTAAAACTACACAAAACATCTTTTTTTCATTTCACACTTTTTTTCCTATAAAAAAAGAAAACCTCAACTTTTGGGATATAAAGATTCCAGGTTTCCATCCTAGATGTAACATTTCGTAGCATATGTCCCTTTAACGGATTCTTTTACTTACTGAAAAGAAAAAAAGTCGCATCACACTATGGGATTATATCCGTATCAACAGCACGTGTTCTTTCAATGGAGAAGATGTGCTCGGATGTTTTATGATGGGGGAATAATCTTTATGGTGGGAGTAAAAGAAGCTTTTTCATGAGGCAGGCAAGAAGAAAGTACAAAGAGTCACTATTGATCATAATAAATCAAGATTTTCTAAATCTTCAGTTTCTTATTATTTTACTGTTTGTATCTTTATGTCAAGAGATTGAATATTTTTTTGTGAGCATTTAATATTTCACCTTAGAATTTCTCATTGTTTATGATTTGTGTGAGAAGGGAGGTCCATGGGCATAAAAAAGAGAACATTACTTTCATTTAAACTCATAAAAATCTTTTTTTTTGTTCTAATGCAGCTGGCAAACACGACAGTTGTCTTGGATGCCTTAAGGCAAGAGCTGTTTCAACGTTACCCGCTTAGCACTACCCAGCGTGTAGCTTGAAGATAAGTTACGGACGAGGAATAACAATACCTCTGCAACGCTCTACGATCCTGTTAGGGATCTAATGGTTAAAGTGTATTCCGAACCACTACAAACATCCATTGCACCTCCGGGGCTGGAACCTGAAACATGTGATACCGAGCGCCAGATCACTAGCAGCGCGGCTATTCAGGCCCCACTGATAAGAATTTAAAATTACTTATATTGCAATGAATAAAAAACATTTCAATTTAATAGCACTACCACTTGGTAGACGCGACGTGATGGCCGAATGATAGCCCTATGGCTTTTGGCGTCACAAGCTCCAGGTTCCAATCCTGGCGCTGGGATGGATGGATGTTTGTGGCACTGATTAATTATTATCCCACTTGGTAGATAGCAACATTTAGACACAAGTCCAAGAGCCCGTGAGGTCTCATGAAACGAGGGAAAGAATGTCAGTTTCTGTTGCTAAGGAACAAACGTAGGTAAAAGTCTGATTTGGCTCCGTGTCGCTGAAGAAATGTGCCTTCCGGGAGGCCTTTTACGTTGTACTACGGCGTATTTGCGTATTGTAGAGAAAAACTCCCACCAGATAGTTAGACTAATAAGGCAAGATGCTGAACATTCCAAACTTCATCGAGTCTGCCCGTTTTTTCGAACAGTGTCTATAACAAAGCAGTTTGTGGATTGCAACTATACCCTAATGCTTGCCAGCGGCGTGAGCCATGAGTCAGGCCTATTCGTTAAAGTATATTAATCTATATACGAATATATCCAAATATATTTACTAAATTATGTTAATGATATCAATTTACTTGTGTTCAAAATTATAATAAAAAAATTATTGTATTCGGTGAAGAAATATATTAATAATAATAATCATTATCATCATCATTGGCGCAACAGCCGCATGGTGGGCCAATGCCTTTTGGCAAATTTCGAAACAGGAGATGACTTTTTCTTCTGGCGTAGGATTGACAGTCCTATGCCCACCGTTCTACAGTCCTATTAGACAGGGACCTACAGTTTAAAGTGGGATTCCGAACCACTACAGAAAAACCATGGCCTCTCCGGAACTCAAACCCGAATTTGGCACCGAGCACCAGAGCTCTAGTCACTTGGCTATCAGACCGCATTTCAATAATAGAATATTTAAGAAAAAAAATAAAAAAGAATTGAATCCAAATTGAATATATACAAACAAAAAAATACAATTTTGACCACTAACTGAAAATTCCAAATGCCGAAATTATGGCTTAGCGGAAAACAGAATTTAAAACCATAAATTGGAAATTCCTTCATTTGGGCTATAGAAAGATAAAACAGACAGCATTCCACAGATACCAAATGCCACTACTGCCATAGTTATTCCAAATTGTGAATTTTACTACCCGCAAGGCATCCTGGGAAATATCGAATCTTCAACTGATCTGTTGTTTTAGTGAAGAATAACTTTAAGTAAAAGAGTTCTGCGTTTAAAAAAATATATTATGCAGCACTACTATGAAGAAAGTTTTATAAAATTAATTTTTCCAATTATAAAAATATTTATTTAAGATCATGTAATTATTTTAAGCTTTATGGAAATTCAATCATTTGTTAGTTAGTAACTATGATCTTCTCTATTCTAAGATCATAGTTATATTTCCTTAAAATTTATTATTTCCTCATAATTGTTCGTAAACTATTTAAGTATTCGTAAGTATTTTTATTAATTGCATAATCATAGTATTTTATGATTGTGATTTTAATACATAATTACTTTGATATTTTAGTAAATAATATTACAAAGCAAATAACCTGTAAATTTTTAGATTTATTTTATTTCTATGTTTTATAAAGTCTTATTTCAATTCTTATTTGTTTTATCTTGTAATAAAATAATAATTAAAGTCTGACTCATGGCTTAGTGGCAATGATCGTCGCTGGTGAGCGTTAGGGCTAAGTTTCAATCCGCTGGCGGCTTTGTTGTAAACACTTTTTCAAAAAACGAGGAGACTCGAGGGCGTTTGTGATGTTCAACATCTTGCCTCAATAGCCGGACTACCTGGTGGGGTTTTCCGGGTGTTAAAGGTGAACTATTTTTAAAAAATGAACTTACGCTTTTTTTTTCCTACTTCGATAATGAAAACTATAAATTAATAAACTAACTTTATTTTTTAAATAAAACTGTTCACATTTTTTTATTTTATTTGGCCAAGTATTTTATTATACTCAAAAGTTTATTTCAACTTCCTTAATCTTAAGTATTTAGTGCTTAATTATTATGGTATAATCAAAATTTTTACAAACTACAAAAAAAAAAAAAAATATAACAACATAAATCACAATTAAAGTACCTTGTAAAAGTAATAATTTAAATATTCCTTTATTAATTCAATTTATTGTATGCGAAAAATTTTTAATTAAATCATATTAAGATTACTAGTATTTAACATAATTATAAATGACTTAAAAATAGTCATTAAATAGTCATGAACTTGATAGAAGATAAAAATATTAATAAAAATATCCGATTAAAGAAAACAACAACAATAGAATAAATAAAAATAAAATAGTTAAAGTTTCTAATTTAAAGAGAAACTATTTTTAAAAATCAAACGTGCTCTTTTTCAATGTCTTTTTTTTTAAATTCTATAATGAAACCTATAGATTAATATATTATTCACCTATAAATTAATAAAATGTCTTTATTTAAAAAAATTATGTTTCCGATTTTTTTGTGGCTGCCAATGTAGTTTTTTATTATTTACGCAGGCACATTTCATTTTTTTACTTTTACTTTATTTCAATTTTACCTTTTTGTGAATAATTGATAGAATCAAAATTTCCCAAAATGAACAAAAAGCCATCAATTTTCGACTTGCCGATGACTTCTTAGCAGGCATTGATGATTGGAAAAAAAGTTGGCGAAAGTGCGTTGTGTCCGGACGGGTTTACTTTGAAGGCGATGAAATAAATTTGAAAGAATTTTTGAAAAGAAAATGTCTTTCTTTTTTTGGGCACAGTAGTATAAAACTGTAATTTTTGATAAGACACGCCTCGTACTATTTAAACGAAATCTAATTAGAATCAACCTAATTAATATCAACATTATAAGTTTAAGTATTTAAATAAAAGATATTATATTAACATATATATACGTATTACATTAGTAACGCTAAATAGACACAGGCAGCTTCATGATCTGAAAGGAGACAAATAAATAATTCCAATTAACATTATTTTAAAAATAAATCTTCATTCCTAAGATTTACGCCTTCCACTATCCGGCTGCAGAATTCAAAATAATACTAACAATTTGTAAAAATTGAAGTTGTTCAAAATTATTTTTCTAAAATATGTATATAAATTTGTAAACGCATGATTGTAATTAACAAAAAAAATGAGAAGCAATTTTTTTTTTTAATTATGTATTTATTACATATTCCCATAATATATATTTTACATGTTTACGTTTTAAAAACGTATTAGTTATTGATATTTACAGTGAATATATACAATAATGAAGATGGTGAAAATGAAATATACACATGAAAATGAAATATGTACAATGATTATATACAATGATATTTAAAATACATTTTGCTGTCATTTTTATAATGGAATAAAACATAAAACATATAAAACATGTAGAACACATAGAACATATAAACATGTAAAACATAAAGAACATTTAACATATTAACATGTACAACACAGATAACATTTAAACATATAAAACGTATAACATTTAAACATATTAAACATGTAACATTTAAACATATAAACAAAGAAATTGGCATTTAGTCTCTTTTCTGTCTCTTCTTACCATATTGGAAATTATTTTAAAATGTTTCTAAACAGAGTCTATTGAGCAAAGTTGACATTCTTTTCTATTTTTCTTTCTAGTTGGAGGAATTTTTCTATAGCTATTACTTGAAATGTTCAGTCATGTAAAATTGATGGATTTATTGTCCAATTAATGGCTTGAAAATGTTGCTTTTCTGGAATCAGCTCAACATATATTGTCCGCTGAGATGATTTTCAAATATTTTCTTTTATTTTTAAGTGATGGCGGCTGATAGATCTGTATATAGATTGAGGAATGATGTAATCTGCAATAGATGTTGGTCTTTGATACCGCATTGATGTTAATATTTTCCAGCAGTTTGAAAGATAGAATTCGTCTGTTGCCGGAATTTTTTATTTCTTTTGCAATTGTTGGAAGCAGTTCAGCAGTTTTCTGTGATAGGCAGATATAGATAGATCTGTAGATGAAGGCTTATTGACCTGTAGATGAAGGCTTTTAGATCTGTAGATGAAGGATAGATACATGATGGCTTATTGACCTGTAGAGGAAGGCTTATAGAACTGTAGATGAAGACTTATAGATCTGTAGATGAAGACTTATCGATCTGTAAATGAAGGATAGGTAGATGAAAGCTTGTAGATCTGTAGCTGAAGGATAGGTAGATGAAAGCTTGTAGATCTGTAGATGAAGGATACATGTATTAGATGATTGGCTTCTTTCGCATTATTTGTATGAATTTACTGTCAAATAGATGAATTGAAATATTCTTTCCTGCAGTTTGACCAAATATTGTTAGAGTTGAGTCCAAATTATATTGGTATTACAGATGACTGCGGCTGATGTAGTTGAAAAGTATATTCTTCTGTGGTTGGGTATCCTGTTGTTTGCATTATTTCAGAAGATATTGAATGTTAGATATTTTCTTGAAGATTGCAGAGATTTTCAAGTCCAGGTTATTGAAGAAAGAGACCATTATGGAGAAACATTATGGAGAAATTGGATGACGAAAAATAGTGGAAATAAATAAATAGATAAAAATGATGACATAAGATCTATGGTTTAGTTGTTATTGTTTATTACATTATTTGGCTGTATTTTTGCTCAGTTGGGGGTTTGAATGTATTATTATTATTTTCTTCAATATCCTCTAAAATGATTATGATTTTAGTTATTTAAAGGTGGCTTTCCAAGTTCTATTATCATTATAGGCGATAATATATTATTATTATTATTATTATTATTTTTCTTAATGGTGTATCTATTTGTAAGAAAAGGGATGATGAGATATTTAAAAGGTGACAGGTTTCAAGATTTTATATTTGTGTTGAAATTGTTCTTTAGTAGGGTAAGTTAGTAATTCATCGACTGTGGGTTGTCTTAATTCTACAAAGTTATATTTGGAATTGTGAGAGAGGAGAAGGTTGTTAGAATTAATAGGATATTGGTTGAAGGTGACAGTGGGTTTTGTGTTACCATGAGAGAGTCGGATTTGTTCGGTGGTTGGGAGGACTAAGTTCGTCAATAGTTGGTGTACCAGTTTTTTATTATGATTAAGTGAATATTTTCAAAAGAGTCAGGTTTATTGATTATTTTTCTATTGAGTGCAGTGTTGATGATGTAGAGGATATTGAAGAGAGTAATAATTGTGCAAAGCATTGGAAAATTAGATGGGGAAAGTAAGAAACAAATAGCTAGAATTCAGCCAAGAGCGCATTAAATAGAGAATCCATTTCCTTATAAGTTACTTAAATTAAGCTTAGAAAATGAGCAAAAATCACATACCACATTCAATCAGTCTACTGTGATCTGTTTTCATTCTTGCACAGCAACA
>BPLR01015737.1:0-153591 GCA_021605095.1 Caerostris extrusa | reverse complement strand
CCCTCGTGGTTCCTCCCTAAAAGTGAAGCTGCATATTACCTTTAGCCATGGACCAATCGCTTACGACGGGGTCTCTTGGATCTGGTGTAGGCACCTGCACCAGGGGGGATAAATAACAAAATCAAAAGTTGAAAAAAAAAAATTACAAAAATTGCAAACGTTAAAAAATAATAATGATATTATATATAAGAAAGTTGATTTTTTATTAAAAGTTTTGTATACGTAAATTTTATATAAAGTCATATACAATAATATTTTTATAGCATCTTTTAAGATTGTTCATTGTGGTTTGTAGGCTTTACATGAAGATTATTATATACGAAAATAAAAGAAAAATATTGAATTATTATTTTAAAAAAACATATCGCACATTTATTTTTATCTAAGCTTGGATCAAGTAAACAAATATATGTTACACATTAAAAATATATATCGATGGAAAAAAAAACATTTTAAATGTAATTCTCTTTATATTATGTTTTTAAAAAATGAAGATAAAAAAAACATTGCTTGCAACTTAGTGGAAAGTAAGAAATGATTAGGCAGTTACTCCTAAACGCACACCGATATGAAAAAAACAGCACCGGCATACTGATAAGGAAAATAAACTTAAATTGCAGAATGAAATGTTTAAGATTCGCCAAACACTTTGTCATAACGTCTCGTGTGCCGCAATAAATTTATTGGGCTTCCACCACTAACCGTTCTTTTTTTTTTTTTTTTTTTTTTTTCTGTCACCTCTTCAATTTCATTTTGCGCTTCGAAATAGGACGGAGAGAACCATTAACTTTCGAACGATTATGTTCTTTTTACAAATAATCACGGGGGTATGATACCTCCCCCTTGAAACCTATCCCCCTTCTCCATACATCTCGTATATCACCGGAAGGAAGGCGACGAAATTTTTATTCATTAAAAGTAATTATTTTCTAGGGAAGCGAAAATTTTCGGTGGTGAATGATTATGAATAATCGGAAGATGAGAAGTCGGCGTGCCGATTCTTTTCCCATTGCAGGATTTCCCTTTTTTATTTCAAAAGGTGGGTAAATGGTTCATGTAAATTGGATTTTCTTGGGAGTCGGAATTGGAGTGTGGGCGTTATGCAGTAAGATGGACGTTCGAAAGTAGAAAGAAAGAACTGTGGGTTTTGGTACACCTTCCGGACAACGCAAAATTGCTCCATGCGTCATGTGAGTGCTGTGTTAATCCGTTGAGAAATGCACTCTGTTTTCAGTGTGTTGGTGTTGCTGGTTTGGCGAAAGGATTGAAACGTATTTTTAAATAAACATTTCGTATTGATGGACATTGGGGATTGTATTTTTAATTTCTTAATGTGCGTGTTTTTAAATTTCGTGAATGTTCATTTAAAGATTCATTTAGATTAGCAGCTCCCAATCTGAGATATTTCTAGATCTGTTTGAGGTATTTAAAAATAATATAAGTGCGGAAAATATCAAAAGTAAAAAAAAAAAAGGAAGAACTAAGCTCAAATCTAATAATCCATAAGGTTATTAGTATTACATCGTGCGATTACGCTTGTGGCTTCCTCTATTTTTTTTTTGTGCAGTCTGATGGCCAATTGGCTACCGTTCTGGTCTTCGGTACCCACAGGCGTCAGGTTCGAATCCCTGCCGGTGGCATGAATGTTTGTAGTGGGTGCGTCGAACCATGTTAAACTGTAGGTACCGGTCTAATTGCCTAAAGTGTGCACAAATTGACCGTAGAGCGACAAACCAAACCTATCTTTTGTTGTTCGTTCCTAGTTATTTTACAAGAAATATCTGAAGTCGTCTCAGATTTGGTTTATTTTCATCGCTCTGATTTGTCTTGTGCGCACGAGGGTTAAGCGGACCGGGATCTACATTTTAAAGTGGAATCTCGAACAACTCATAAACATCCTGCCACTACCAGGATTCGAACCTGTGGTACCAAAGGATAAAGCGCTACCACTTGGCTACCAGGCAGAGTCATCTCAGTGCTTCCGACATCGACACTTTTATTTAAAACGCAATTAAAAGTAGATCCCCATTTTATTGTTCCATTGAGTACTAACTGATGAAAGTCTTTTTAATAGTTGTAACTTCGTTCCTTTTATATGAATACTTAATTTAAATTGATTACCAGTTATCACAATATTTTTAACGGTTTACTGTTGTTTACTGTTTTTTGACTTTCATAATATGTTTATATTTTAAAAATTTCTGTAAAGCTCTTTTTTTTTTTTATCAGAGTGGTATTTTTTAAAAAAAATTCCAATGAAATGTTATATGAATAATGAAAATAAGGATCTATAAGTATCATTATATATTTGAAACGTTTGATTGATTTAGCTTAGTTAACGTAAGAACATTACTATTTATCAAAAATGAACAAACTTTTTTGTGTGTGTAGAGGGATGGTTAAAAGCGGGGCTCATAAATCAAAAGTTAATTGAGGGGTATTAGGGAAAAAAAAGTTGGGACATACCGTTATAAAATGTCTCTTGTTTTCGCTAATGTTACACTAATAAATCACTGATAAAAAAAGGTCTTAATGACAATAGATATTGTTGCTCCCTTGTTTTCTTATGCCTGGCGATTTACGAGGAATATTTTTAGGTAAGTACCGTTTTGATATAAAACCAAGGTCAATTTTACTAACAATTTTTTTTAACAAAAGTAAATTTTACTCACTTTGGATTTAGTAACTGAAAGCCTGGAGAAATAATCTACTTTTGTACGCAGTTTCTCTCTTTATTAAGACACTTATCATATTGTACGAACAGCTTCTGAATTCCATATTCATAGAAATCTATCACTTGATTTATTAATTCCAGCATGTCTGTTTTGACATCGTCGTCGTAAGCTATTACTACCAAGGTGCTTCTTTAAAGGCAAGATCAAATGCTAAATCTCTTGGGGCTAAGTCAGGAAACAATATACAATAGTAATAAATACAATAGTAATCAGGAAATATTATACAATAGCAAAAAAAATATAATAGTAATCAGGAAATAATATACTAATAGTAAGAATTTTTAGAAACCAGCGTGAGCAAAAGCTTCCGATAATGTAAATGTTAAGTCACGATTTCATAGAGAAAACTTCTTGAAACTTAAAAGAAAAGTCATTAGATAATAGAGAGTTTTTGCATACCGTATTTTTATCGTCCGTTAGATTTTTCTCCACAGCGCATGCTCATAGGAAATTGCGCTTGCGTATCTATAATAATGTTCCTATGAGCATGCGTGCTAGGGAGAAAAAGCTAACGGACGATAAAAATACGGTATGCAAAAAAAACTCTCTAATGATAAAATCATAAAGCTATCCTTAGAATTTTTTCAGCATCATGCCATAATTTCGGCCACTTTCACTTCTTTTGCTTTTACGAAACAATTATAACAGTTCATATTTCGCAATTGGTGGGATTTTCAATTGTCTGGTGTTTTTTTTAAATACGTACAAATAATAAATGTGGACAACGAAGGGATTCGTAATGGCGTCTGTGGATAGTCAATAGATGAAAATACTTAGTGCACACGTGCGAAACGACGATCACAACGCTGCAACAGACCCATTTCGAACCTAAACAACGTGCTCTGTGTTTTTTTTTCGCTGTTACATCTCGTGTATAGATCATTCAGTATTATTTGAAATGCATCGTAATAGTTCAGTTACAATAAATATCCCTATGTCAACATATTCTTAGAACGGACACTCTTAATGTTGGCATTTAGAAGAATTTGCATTCTCTATTCTCTCCTATGAAACCTAAAGGAAGAAACAATCTCTTATATATAGATTTAGTGTACCCACCTTCGGTGCATGTACGAGAACTTCCGATTCGGTTCCACCAAACACAATTTCCAAAGCACAATACGATAACCATCTATACTATTGTGTCCAAAAAGCGAGGCCAATTTTCAATTTAAAATTCCTGGGGCTCATGGAATTTCAGTTTTTATTTCTTTTTAGGTTGCTGGCACTGTCCTTGACATCTGTGTGAAATTTCACGTCAAAATATTCATGAGTGTTTCAGTTACGTTCGGCTTTGGGAAACGCTAAAACTGATTCCGGCGACTTTTGAAATGTCTGAATTCATTGAGCAGAGAACTTGCATTCAATTTAAACGCGTGAAATATCGATGGGTACCGAAAACACCGAATGCGTCAGCTCACACTGCATTGATTCTTCCTGACGTTTTCACCAAAATGAAACCCATATCGTTCCACAGCCACCGTATTCACACCGTGCGACTTGTGGCTATTCCTAAACTCAAAAGATCACTCCGGGGACACCTTTTGAGTCGATTTGAAGAGATTTAACGTGAATTGGCACTCGCTTTGGAGGCCTTCCCTGCCGATGACTTTTTTAGCATGCATTGAGGATTGAAAAAAATTGCCATAAGTACGTTGTGTCCGGAGAGGATTACTTTGAAGGCGATAAAATAAATTTGGAAGAATAAATAAAGAGTTTTTGAAAAAAATTGGTCTTACTTTTAGGGCACAGTAGTATAAGAAAATGGGCGTATAAGCCAAAACAAATCTGTATCATGCTTAGTCTTTTATTTATTTTTCTTTTAATGTAAATAATGGTCATTTTGTTGTTCAAAAAAATAGAGGGACTTTTTACTACTGAAAATAATATTAATTGTATATTTTTTTTTTTTTTTTTTTTAAGATAGGGAATAACTTGAAGAAAAAGTACATAAGCACTTAAAACAAAACCTGTAAACAATTTGGAAAAAATGTCAAAGTTTGAAAAGTTTATTACAAATAACTTGCTTGTATTTTCCATATCATATGCTCATTAAATAGTTTGTTTTTCGTAAAAACAATAGTTATTTCTCGAAAATAAGTTTTCTCTTATCATTAGAGCTTCAATTGCTTTCTGACTTGTTTTCTCTTCAAAATTTAATGACGTGTATAGTTAAATATTTTTCTTTGTAATGGTAAGTTAAAAAAAAAAAGTTATTTTCTATTTATCAGGAAATCTGCTTTAAAAAAAGGAACTTCGCATTCAGATAGATTTGAAATCAAATAGAATAAATAAAATTTTCTTTTCGAAATATTTCTAGTATATGAATTTTAGGGACCTGCTGGCCGAATGACTAGCGTTCTAGCCTCGGTTCCACAGGTTACGTATTTGAGTCCCAGCGGTGCCATGGATGTTTGTAGTGGTTCGGAATCCACTTTAAACAGTAGATATCGCTCTAATATGACTGTAGAACGCTGGTCGTCGGGCTGACACCCCACCACGTAAAAAGAAGAACATCTGCTGTCTAGAAATCTACCAGTAGGCAGACGGATTTGGGGCTGTTGCACCACTGACGATAATGATGATGACGATAATTTGAAATAAAACCAGAATTTAAAACGATTTTAAGATAATTTAACAGTTTTTTAAATATTTTTGTTCTAATGCAGCTGGCAAACACGTAGACAATTGTCTTGGATGCCTTAAGGCGAGCTCTTCACCGACGTTACTCCCTTAGCACTACCCAGGAGTTGAAGAAACTGTAACTTGAAGATAAGCCACGGATGCGGAATAACAATTCCCGCAATGCTTTACGATCCTATTAGACCGGGACCTACTGTTTACAGTGGATTCCGAACCACTACAAACAACCATGGCACCGCCGGGGACTCGAACCCGAAACCTGTGGTACCGAGCACCAGAGCGCTAGCCACTCGGCCATTTAGGCCCCTATTTTTTAATACATTTTTATACTGTTTTTTTTAAATAATTTTTTTCATATTTTAAATGAGAAAACGAAGTTTCACAAAAATGTTTTTAATAGCTCAACGATGAGTAAGTGCAGTTGGAGTTCTAAAGATAGTGTTTCGAATGTCTGGGGAGTTTCGGAAAATCCCTCTTTAACACGGTCTGTCAACTGAGTCGCTGTTTAAAGTCATTTCTCTGTCGATCACGTTTGACACGAGATAAGACAAGAACCAACTCCTATTTCGGTGTCTTGCAATGGCGGCAGTAAAGAAAGTTAAAGTGGTTAAAATATATGCACTTGGATCTCTTTTCTTCTGAATTATATGCAGGCTAACAAAAAGAAATGTTGATATATTTCCAACACTGAAAATTAAGTGTTGTCGGTTGTTGTGCAGCTGCTGGGTTACAATTCGGCGTGGTTGGGCTGAGACTTGAGACACAGGTTTCAGAAATTATACAGCTTTATTTACACTCGCACAAACACCAAAATTAAAGATAGATAATATTTAAAAATTTAAAGACTTTTTATTCTAATGCAACTGGCAAACACTTAGACGGTTGTCTTGGATGCCTTAAGGCAATCGCTGCACCGACGTTAGTCCTTTAGCACTACCCAGGAAGTGCGGATAGCTTGAAGATAAGCTACGAACGCGGAGTAACAACAACCCCGAAACGTTCTACGATCCTGTTAGACCGGGACCTACGGTTTAAAGCGGATTTTTTGAATTATTTATAATGTTTCATCTATCAAACAAACATCATACATTATGTAAGTGTGATTTAGTACTTAGATTTTGCCACTGGGGGCAGCCTGATGGCCAATTGGCTAACTCTGGCCGTTGGTACCACAGGCTTCAGGTTTGAATTTTGGCGGTGACATGGATGTTTGTTACTGATTCGGAATCCATTTAAACTGTAGGTCCGGTCTTATTAGTCCAAAGTGTGCC
Organism: Caerostris extrusa; assembly: GCA_021605095.1. Lineage (NCBI taxonomy): Eukaryota > Metazoa > Arthropoda > Arachnida > Araneae > Araneidae > Caerostris > Caerostris extrusa. Next base: position 146,942 of record BPLR01015737.1, on the reverse strand, counting down.
AAAATGACCGTAGAGCGACAAATCAAATGACTGGGGTTGCCAGTGAAACAAATATCACTGTGGCTTTTTGTGGCAGTCCAGAAACCAATTTGTTTTGACTTAATAATGAAAAAAAATGAAATACACGATTTTTGTCTAAAAGGAGTACTATAATAGTATTTATTTATTCACATGCATTACAAAACCCTCTTGGTCGCCTGAAACACCTGAAATAGTCGTGGTATAATGTTTATCCACGACTTCTTTGTTATTCGGAATAAAAGTCTTATTTTGTAGGAACCTCGACGAACTATAAATAAAAGAACTATCTTCTATAAATGCTTTTCACATTGATCGCTATGAGCTTCATGTGCCAGGGTTTGGCATGAACTATGATTTGTAGACAGTGACAATTGTGAGTAAAAAAAGTCGTACTATTTCCTTCCTTAGTGAATTATTATTAAATTAAAAATGTTTGTTCTTGCTGAAGAGTAATAACATTAGATAATAATATTAGAGTAATTACATTATATATTCGCTATGTTCATATAAGACTTTCTCATAATAAGAAATCCTGCTTCAATTTGAATTTTTTTTTATATTTCAAGTCGACTTTGAATTAGTGTTGTTTACATTCGAAGTTAGCTTTGACTCATTGTGCACACATCTGATTCACTTGGAGCATAGCAAGTTTTCACATATTTCAGTCAGGATGCTTAAGTATAGTGAGATGCTAAAGATAGTATTGCATATATATCTAGTGTGTTTGGGGAACTCCTGTTCGCTATGTATTTCACGACCTGTCAACTGACTCAGTGCTCAGAGTCATTTCTGTGTTGGGCACGTTTGACACAAGTACGAACTCCTATTTCGGTGTCTTGTAATTGCGGCAGTAAACTTACAGTGGGAAAATATATCTACTTGAAATACGTTTCTTCTGTAGTTATGCAGGTTGAAAAAAAGAAGCGTTTATATATTTCCACATTGAAAAGTAGATGTTCAAATGGAATACTTTTAGGGTACAATTTTCAACGTAGCTTTCAAACAGTCCGAAAGTTATGACGTGTATTTAAATCCACCCATGCAAAAACTACTGTTCCTTTGATTACTGTTTTGAGAGACTGGCTCCTTATGTTTATGTATCAATTTTGATTTTTTGTAATGTTTCATATATCAAAGAAAAATTATGTAAGTGCGATTTATCACTATGATTTTGCCACTGGGGGAACGACCTGATGGCTAATTTTCAATGAAGCATTCGAAATTAATGACGTGTAACTATCGCCCTGGCCGTTGGTACCATAGGCTTCAGATTTGGATCTTGGCAGTGGCATGGATGTTTGTTATTGGTTCGGAATCCTTGTTAAACTGTAGGTCTCGATCTAATTAGCACAAAGTGTGCACAAAATACCTGTAGAGTGACACACACACCACACCAAACCAAACCAAATTTGTTACTGGGGTTGCTTGTGACAAGAAACAAATATCACTCTGGCTTTTGTTGCAATCCAGAAACCAATCTGACTTTTTGCCTTATAATAAATAAAAAAAAAAAAAAAAATAAAACGCACGATTTTTACCTTAAAGAAGTACTATAATAGTATTTATTTATTTATTCACATGCATTACAAAAACTCTAGGAGGCTGAAACTTTTATTAAAACACCTGAAATAGTCATGGTACAATGTTTATCCACGACTTCTTTGTTATTCAGAATGAAAACCTTTATTTTGTAGGAACAACGACGAACTTTTTCTGTAAATGCTTTTCAAACATTTGATCGCTTGTGAATTTCATCTGCCAGTGTTTGAATTTTATAACTATGTATAAAAGTTCAAGATCCAAAAATTATGATTTGTCATAGTGGAAACTGTGACGAAAAAATCAAAGTCACGAGATTTCCTAGTGAATTAGTATTAAATTAAGAAAAATTATATTCTGAATCAAGATTAGTAACATAGTTGTATAGATATTCGGTATGTTCCTATTGTTCATAATAAGAAATCTACTTCCATTTAAACATTATATTCATATATATATATAATATATATATATATTTAATATATTTTATATATATATATATTTCAGTTAGTGTTGTTGCCCTACTCTTGGCTCTTTGGTAACGTGCGATCTGGTGGGCAATAGGGCGGTGGTTCAATCCGCTGGCGGCTGTGTTGTAGACCACTGTTTCAAAAAGCCAGTAGATTCGAGGGCGTTTGTTATTTACAGTATTTTTCCTCATTAGTCAGACTACCTAGTGGGAGTTTTCGGAGTTTCTCCCATACGATAAGCAAATGCGGGAGGAGTTTTCCCTAAAAGTCCTTCCGGAAGGACTTCCCTCCTTCTTCAGCTATACGGAGCAGAAGTCAGATTTCTACCTATGGGGCTCCATCACAACAGAAGCAGATTCCCTGCTTCTTCCCTGAGAACACATGGTTTCATTCAAGTTGCCCCACCCTCTTTCTCTCCTTCCATGAGGGATACGACGACGACAACAGCAATAACAACAACAGTAGTGTTGTTTTACATTCGAGATTAGCTTTGACTCATTTTGCACACATCTGATTCACTTGGTGCACAAAAAAGTTTTCATATTTCAGTCAGTTGAGGGCGAAAGTGTCGTGAGACGCTAAAGATAGTACTGCAGGATGTCTGGTGAGTTTGGGGAACTCCTGTTCGCTGCGTATTTCGCGACCTGTCAACTGACTCACTGCTCAAAGTCTCATCTCAAGTCTCTGTTGAGCATGTTTGACTTGAGATGGACAAAAACGAGTCTTCTATTTCGGCATCGCGGAACGACGGTCATAAGTATGGATTACTGCATCTTCTCAAAATAGTGTTGAAGTCCGTTAGTATATTTAAATGTCCTTATTTGCAGTCTTCACTTTGCAGGAAAATTTAAAGATTATAACATCTACTTGTGGGAAAAAGACGTCATTAAAAAAAAATCTTTGCATATTTGTAATTAATATATTTTCTTCTAAATTAATTTATATTTATAAATTAATTTGGTATTTCTATGTTTTCGGTGACCCATTGCGCTAAAAATATTATTATTTATGTTAAAAACAAATTATGTTTATTAATGTTGAATTCAAATACATAATTTTAACGTGATCTTTATGAGAGAATAATTGCGCATATTTCAATGAAGGGTTCTGCTCCACTGTACGCTGCAATTTAGAATAAGCATACATCATTTTCGATCCATAATGGAAGGATTTTATACTTTTTTTCGTGCCCATTCCGGGCATAAACATGGGAATTTTCGCACTTGTATCACTTGTTGGTTTTCGAACCGATCCCCAACAGGCAAAACCTGTTAGAAAAGTGCATTATCAACACCAGAACACTCCAGATCCCTTATAAATTCATTCTAAAAGCGTCCATTTCTTTTAAATTACAGATTATTTTTAGTGTGTATCGCATTTTTATCTTGGGAAAATAAAATAAAAAAAAAAAAAGATTCTTACGAAAAAAAGCTGGAAGTATTGCGCCACATTTATGACACACGTTTCGATTTCATTTTTTCAGGCAGATGAAAATACAAGCATTTATTTACTTTTTTGTTTTTTTCATCTTTTGGCATGAAGACAATATGCATCTGCTTTCCAAAATTGCTTCTTTTTCCCTTCTTTCTTTTCTATCAAATGAAAATAATGTGTTGTCGTCGCAGTGCTGAATTTCATAAACCTGTATCGTCTCAATCGAAAACCATATTGTTGGCGGAATCTTGTTTCCTTGCATATTGTTTTATTTATTCTCCAGTCTGGAATTTTTCTGTAGCTCCCCATGTGTATAGAAGAAAAAGACCTAGGTTTCACAAACCCGGTTTTTATTTGTACTTTTTTTCCATTCCCTAGACGATTTTTTGAAATGGTTAGTGATCGAGAAACGGCATTATTCTATCACGAATAGCAAACACGTCGTTGCCATAGCTACCGCTCATAAGATTTCTTCAAGTATTACAGAGCGACGCTAACTTGTTCCTTATTAGATGAAAAGTATCCGTAAAATATATTGGTCACATTATTTTATGTGATTAGTATAAAAATACCTAAATTGTGTTCTGACTGTCGTGTTTATGCTTAACATATTTTATTGAAATCAATAGCTTAGTCCAAATAAACATTTTATTTAAAGATCAGGAATGATTTCATCATCATCATCATCAGTGACGCAACAGCCCTATGGTGGGCTAAGGCCGTCTACCTACTGGCAGATTTCAGACAGGAGAGGTTTTCTTTTTTACAGGGTAAGAGTTGTTAGCGCTACGCCCAACGCCCTACAGTCACATTAGAACGGTACTTATTGTTTAAAGTGGATTCCGAACCAATACAAACATCCATGTCACCGCTGGGGCTCGAACCCAAAATCTGTGGCGCCAGAGCGCTAAACACTCGGCCATTCGCCCCCTACCTGCATACAACTATGTGGCGCCCTAACAGGGGACCCATACCCGCCCGTACCCACGCTGCAGCAATCTAGCGCCAACGTGTGGCCAGCCCTTCCTGCACACTACAGTAATATGTCTGTGCTACAGCACTTGTAACGCGGACATTTAGAATTAGCACCATAACATATCTTTTTGATTCGTAACGGAAGTGTTTTATACTGTTTATCGTATCCATCCCGGGCATAAACGTGGGAATTTTCTATACTGTGTTGATTTTCGAAACCAATCCCAAACAGCAAAAAACTCCAGTTGAGAAACGTATTATCAACACCAGAACACTCCAGATCCCTTAAATTCATTCTAAAATCGTCCATTTTTTTTTTAAATTTACAGATTATATTTATTGTGTATCGCATTTTATCTTCAAGATAAAAAAAAAATTAAAAAAAAAAAAAAAAAAAAAAAAATGAAAGATTCTTTCGAGAGCTGGCAGTATTGCGCCGCATTTTATGACACACGATTTCGATTTCATTTTTCAGACAGATGAAAATACAAGCATTTATTTACTTTTTTTCCCATCTTTTGGCATGAAGACAATGTAATGCATCTGCTTTCAAAATTGCTTCTTTTCCTTCTTTCTTTTCTATCAAATGAAAATAACTGCATTGTCGTCGCAGTGCTGAATTTCATAAACCTGTATCGTCTCAGTCGAAAACCATATTGTTTCCTTGCATATTGTTTTATTTATTCTACGGTCCGGAATTTTCTGTAGGTTCCCCCCTCCCCCCATCTCAATAGAAGAAAAAGACCTAGGTTTTACGAATTCAGTTTTTATTTGTACCTTTTTTTTTTTTTTTTTTTTAAATTCTCTAGACGATTTTGAAATGGTTAGTGATCGAGGTAACGACATTATTCTATCACGAATAACAAACACGTCGTTGCCATAGCTACCGTCCATAAGATTTGTTCAGTTATTACAAATAGAAGAGCTAACTTGTTCCTTATTATGTAAAAAATATCAGTAAATATATATTGTGCATATTTTTTCTGTGATTAGTATTGAGAAATAACTAAATTGTGTTACTGACTATCGTGTTTACGCTTAAAATATATCTATTGAAAACGGTAGCTTAGTTCAAATAAACATTTTATTTAAAGATCAGGAAGGATTTCATCATCATCATCATCAGTGGCGCAACAGCCCCGTGGTGGGCTAAGACCGTCTGCCTACTGGCAGATTGCGAGAAAGGAGATGTTTTCGTTTTATAGGATAGGGTTGTCAGCCGTACGTCCTACGCTCTACAATCATATTAGAACAGGACCTACGGTTTAAAGCGGATTCTAAATCACTACAAACATCCATGGCACCGCCGGGACTCGAATACGAAAACTGTGACACCAAGCGCTAGAGGTATTATTTACTATATATAAATAAAATTTCAATATTTATAGCATATATAGAGTATAAACATATATACGTGTTTATAGAATTTCATAATGACTACATAATTTACATTGAATTTTTCTTTAGGTGTAAACGTTTATGCTTAAGATTACAGTAGTGATAATCTGAAAAATAGATAGAAAATCACTTTAACTTTTTTTAACTTTAACTTTACCAAAGGCGCCAGTCAGCTTTAAAAAGTGGCGCCATCTGGTGGGGAAATTTGCTAGCTATAAAAATAAGGTTTTTAAAAAAAATAATTAATGTAGTATTGTTTGTGTTTGTGTAGCTGGATTGCAACTGGATGTGGTTGGGCAGATACTTGAGATTCAGGTTTGAGAACGCACAGCTTTATTTACACGCACACAATCATCACATACACCCAATTAAAATATACAATAATTAACACATTTAAAGACATTCTAATTAATGATTCGTGGAAGGATTCCACTTCTAAACCAAAAATAAAAATATTTCCTCTCGGGATGAGAGATTGTAAATTAAACGTTTCTGAAGCAGCGCCGGTTACGCCGTATTTCCTCTCTGATGAGAGTCTCGATGCCTACTGACTATTTTTCCTGAACGCCACATGGTGCCCTCTTGCAGTGCGTAGGAATAAAGCACGGTTACATTAATTAACAAATAATTAGTAAAAAAATTATCCTGATTTTAGTCAACAAATTTTGAAATGAAATAATAAATTTAGAGGGGAAAAAAATTCTAAGCTTTATTGTTTTAAGTTATGCTGCAAAATACACACTTGCATACGTATATTTATAAAATATAATAATAATGCATATATATTTATAAAATAAAATGATAATACATATATTTATTATGCATACATATAAGAGAGAGAAAGATTTTATCATTGTGAATGCAGGTAAAGACCTACTCTGATATAGATGGGGTGTTTAAGAATGGAGTGTCACCTGCTTTTCAGAGGGTAGGTGATAAAACAGGAAGTACTGTAAAAGGGCGTTAGCAAAGCAAACAATGGGTGTGGCATATAGGATGTGTCGCTCTTATGTAAATAGCATTTATTACTCAAAATTTTGCCCATTTCTTCTTGAATAACTAGTATTTAATGGAATTAGAATATAAAAATCAAAATTAGAATAAACATATTCCCTGATTTTGTATTTGTTTTAAAGTGAATGTTTAAATCGTTGTTCTGTAGGGACAATAATAATAATAATAAGCTTTTTTTTTTTAAAAAATTTCAACTTTTTAATTGATGTACATACTTAATTATATTTTAGTGCAAAATATAAATTTTACTTCTTTCATTTATTATTTTAAAGTGTACAAGTGAATAATTTAAGTGTTATTTTTATTAATTTTTTTAATATCAATATGCTAGCAACTTTATTTTACGTCATTTTCATGTTTATATTAGAGAGTTTTTGCATACCGTATTTCGGACGTCCGTTAGCTTTTTCTCCCTAGCGCGCATGCTCATAAGAAATTGCGCATGCGTATCTGTAAAGTTTTCTATGAGCATGCGCGCTAGGGAGAAAAAGCTAACGGATGTCCGAAATACGGTATGCAAAACTCTCTATTTATGGATTACTATTGCTAATTTAAGGAATTATGATGATTCTCGATGTCAAGAAATAAAAATAAAATGAAAACCCCAAATATTTATAATATGCATTAAAATTTATGAAATAACAAGATTTTAATTCAACAGCATATAGAGCATTTTTTTGTACCTACGTTTTCGTAATTTTCAATGCTAATTTTTAAGGAAACATTAAATTTATATTATTTTTTTATTCAGCATTCAATATTGAGAATTAAATATAAATTTTCAATACATGTTGAGATTCATTGTCACTATCTTCCTCTCTATCAATAATTCACCTTTCTTAAAATTAATTTTAATAAAAAAAAAAAAGAAACTTGTTCTTCTAATCATTGTGATCAATCACTACAATTTGTTTGATTTGTTTCTTGTTTTTATATGAGTAACCCTAACCCAAAACAGTAATGACCATCAGAGCTATTGATAACATTACTCACACGAAAATAAAGAAACAACTATAAATGTTTATGGTAATATGAATATTTTCTCTCTATTCACATATGCTAGAGGCTCAAAAACGAATAACATAAAGTCTTCTCTATTCGAGGCCGTAAAAGCTCCTCACAATGTTTTAAGAGATGACATTTCGTCCGTACCTGTTACTGACGCTTTTGCCGCAACTCGGTCGTAAATCCACTTTTAATCTCCCGCCATATTTAGAGAGACTTCCTCATTAAATAACATAAAGATGCCTTTAGAAATATTTCCAAGAAATCTGAGTCTATTTTTTACGTCTTAAAATTTAGACGTAAGTATATTTTTAGTTGTTTATTTAAAGGAAGTTCAGAAAAGAGATGGGGAATATATTATTAGTATAATATAAAAAAAAAAAAAAAATCCCACTTCCCAAGACATTGAATACTGCTTTTAAATAGTGGAAAAATAAATGTCATATTGATCAAAAGTTTTTGTATATATATATAACAACTTAAATAAACACATGTTCATATATATTTGAAATGAATATATGATAATGTGCTCATAATTCTTATTCGTTATTAATTAAAGTTTTTTTCTAATACAGCTGGCAATACAGAGACAGTTATATTTTATGCCATAAGCAAGGACTGCGCCGCTGTTACTCATTGAGCACTACCCAGATGGCACGTGTAGCTTTAAGATAGGCTACGGACACGAATAACACTACCCCTCAACGCTCTAGGGGCCTGAATTGCCATGTGGTGCCTGTGGTACCGAGTCCTGGCCCTCGGTACCACAGGTTTCGGGTTCGAGTCCCGTCGGTGCCATGGATGTGTGTAGTGGTTCGGAATCCACGTTAAACTGTAGGTCCCGGTCTGTTTAGCCTAAAGTGTGCACGAGATAACCGTAGAGCGACAAACCAAACCAGACAAAACCAACAACGCTCTACGATCCTATTAGACCTGGACCTACGGTTTAAAAGTGGATTCCGAACCACTACAAACGTACAAGGCACCTCAGGGACTCGAACCCGAAAACTGTGGTACCGAGCGCAAAACACTAGCCACTCGGCCATCAGGCCACTTATTAGTTAAATCTTATGATAAGATCATTTTAAAATTAAAATATATTATATTATATTTTTTATAAAAATAAATATCTTTTATTATCATTTATCTAACTTTTTGTAAAATTAACTGAAAACAAGTTAGAAATTAGTCAAAAACAAAAGAGAAATATTATAAACGCATTTCAGTAATATAACAATATGCCATCATTTTCATTCAATGATAATTTTTCAATTATTTTTATATGAAGTTTGAGTCCAGTGTCAAAATCAGAATTGATAATCTTAATTCTGGATTTGTATATTATAATTACACAAATTAAAAAAATATATATATTCTGCCAGTCTTTTTTCCGATAAAATCACAGTCATAAGAATAGTTTAATAAAGGTTGTCATTTCTTGTATTCAAATAATAAATGATTTGCAATAAATGACTCTTGGAACTTCCTAATTATTACATTCCTTTAATAATAACGCTGTCGAGAATATCGCCGTGAGTTATTGAGACAGACGGATTATAGGTAAACGTGATTATGACTGCCTGTCTACTGACATAATTTGGCAATTTATCGCGAGACCGATATAATAGGGAAATTCCGGGTTCCTTACTAATTTATGATTGGCACTGACTATATTAATAATATATTGACTAGAAGTCGATTTGTTAGCTGCAAACTTAATTTTTTTAAATTTTATCGATCATTTGTATCCCACTTATATTTGCCCAAACAGTCCAAGAGAGAAAAAAGTAAAGTACTAATGTGTCCAAAAGTAAGACCAGTTTTCAATTTAAATTTCCCGGGCATATGATATTTCAGTTTTCTTTTTCATTTTTTGGTTGCTGGCACTGTCCTTGACATCTGTGTGAAATTTTACGTCAAAATATTCATTAGTGCTTGAGTTGCACTTGGCTTTGTGAGACACTAAAACTTATTCGGGCGATTTTGAAATGTCTCTTCAATCGACTCAAAACGGTGTCCTCGGAATGGTCTTTTGAGTTTAGGGAATATCCAGAAGTAGCACGATGCTAAATTAGGTGAATGCTCTGTAAATTTAAATTCAAAATTGTCCTTTCTTTTTGGACACAGTAGTATGTATAAAGTAATGTATGTAAAGTATATCGAAAGATTTTCAGAAGTAATTGCCTAAACTTTTCTAGTCATATAGAAAAAAAATACGGGGACATTTCTATTAGGTAGCCTGACTATTAATATGTCACTTTCATCGTTGAATCTCTTTATTTCTGAAAACTATGACCAGTAATCATGTTAACATGAATAAGATTGATCATTGAGCATTATCATCTTTTATATATTTCAAAGTGCATTTTAAATGCTTTGGTCTTATATGAAACTCATTCCATCATGATATATAGTAGAATCTGTCACATTATTTTTCGCTTTTCTCGAATAATTTTTCTTTCACTTCGTGTTATTAGATGGCCATTTCAACCATCTTAAGTATGAGATGAGGACGTTTTTTTTTGTTGAAAATTTACTCATTAAAAATACGAAATAAAAATGAAGGTTTTATTAAAACAATTAAAAATTCTGGCTTAATTCTCCCTTTTAAAATCGTTGTAATAAACCAATTTAATTAAGCATAACCAAATGCAGTGGTTCTATACAGGAATATTGACAATCTGCCTGGCTGGGATTTTTCTTGCTTATTTTTATATAAACGTTTTATTTACAAAATATCTGGAGAAAAGCATTCAATTTAATGAAGATTTAATATTTTGAATTCTTTCAATAAAAATCTTTTAATTTTCATTTCGTATTTTGTAGTGAATGTGCCATTAAAATGTAAATTTTGTGAACCCGAAAATACCGATTATTTTCCTTTACCACTCAAACCACCTTACACAGCCAGAGGTAGTGTAGTTGGTGTTGTGTAGTTCGAGTCAGTATTTCTGAAAGAGTAGGAGTCCGTAAAAGAATCCAACATTTGAACTGTTTTATAAAAGGCTTTTTGTTTTAAGTTCTGAGAATTACTATTATAATTAAATGTTAAGGTGGCAATTCAATTGCATTCTTAAATAATAAGTAGAATCATTAGCAAAGACATTTATTGCTTTACCATCAAGTGTTGTTATTCTCAGCATTGAGACTTATAAAAAGCTGTCTTGGTACAGCAATGAAAGAAGATCTTATGGAAGTTATTCTGTTATTAAGAACAAATAAGATTTAATGTATTACAAATAGAGCATCTTAAGGATTAAAATGCACATCTTTCTTTTGCTTCTCTCCAGATGGGGCCTGATTAGCCTTAGTTCCATGGATGTTTGTAGTGGTTCGGAATCCACTTTAAGCCGTAGGTACCGGTATAATATGACTGTAGAGCGTTTGTCGTAGGACTGACAACCTTACCCTGTAAAACGCGAACGTCATGGAGCCAAGTCAGTCTTCGACCTACCGGTTCTCCATCACAACAGAAGCTGCTTCCCTCCTTCCATGAGATCACTTAAGTTCAGAAACTTGGTCTAGATATCTACCAAGTGGGATATGAAACAACAACAAAATCATCGTCAGATATTGCATAATACTTTCTACGTATTAATTAGTTCTGTTATTTTTTATAGGATGTATATATTTTTGTTAAGCAAATTTAGTACAAGACTGTCTTTTAAATTAGGGCAAATACTACTACATCTTTGAAATAGTAAAAATATTTTGTTAATGGAGTTTTTTTTTTTTTGTATTTTTTTACAGATGCATAAGTTTTATAAAAGTCATTGAATTTATTCATAAATTTTCTAAATCCATTAAGTAAAGATTATAGCTCATAAAATTTCAGTAAAGAGTCAGGGAGTCGATTGAAAAATTTCCTTTCAGGAGTCTGACATTTTGATCAACTTACCACCTCTTCACATTACAAAAACCTCCAGGGAACGTACTTTTAGTTACATGAATAAAAATATTGAATAAAAAGTATTTCTGAATATATTTTTGTAATGTTGTGTTATTATTATATAAGAATTTGTCGTGGTAAATGATTTTAAATCTCATATTATAATAATGGGACCTGATGGCTGAGTGACTAACGCTCTGGCGCTAGATGCCACTGGTTTCATGTTTGGTGCCATGGAAGCCAGGGGTTCAGAATCCACTTTAAACCGTAGTTCCCGGTCTCCTATAACTGTAGAGCGTTGGGTGGCAAGGTTGACATCCCTACCCAGTAAAATGACAACTCTTGTCTCGAAATCTGCCTGTAGTATGCCTGCAGGTCTATCACGGAGCTGGGGAGCGCCAATGATGATGATGATAAACTAATGTTAATGATGATTACTACTACTACTAATAATAATAATAAATAACTTGTTCCAATTCTCTAAATGTATGAAGTTATGTTTATGCAGTGTTTTTAATGTATTAAGTGCATACTTAAGTAATTCTTATATTGAAGTGTATTTAATTTTACCATTTTATGAATCAGATAAATTTTTCAAGAAAAGAAAATATTTTACCTAATTTTATTAATATAAAAATTTAACTAATTTTTTTGAATAAAAATTCTTTTGCAAATGTGTCTTTTGAATTTTATTTAGAGTTTTCAAAAAGGACTTTTGCAAAAGGTGGAAAAACTGAGTGACTCATAGCTAAAGATTTCGCTACGACTGCAGCCCTATTTTTAAGCATTAAAATAAATCAACTGTGCCTCCTTTTGTATTGTAAAATTCGGTTTTTATGTGGTTAAATTAAATTAACCTGTATCAGATTTATCTTGAAGTGAGTCTATTCAACTGCCAGATCCGATTAACATTTTTCATCGGAAGAATACTTCCTGCTTCTGAACCTTTATTAGATGGGTTTCCTGAACCATCTTAGGAGCTAATATCAAAAGAGGGAGAAAATTTGCATATTAAAAATATTCACGCGGAAGAATTAAAATCTCTGCCCCCCCTGATTCCTTCTTCTAAACCATTGCCATTTTTTTTTTTGGTATTTTCACTCCTTCAATTTTTTTTTTTGTACATAGAAGGGATTTCCTTTTCCTATTTTTAATACTTTCTATCTTTTTTTTCTGGATCAAGAAGGGGGTAAGGGAAAACAGGAAAAAAAATTTTTTTTTTTTTTTTTTAAAGAACACATTTCCATTTTCTAATCGTATATTGCCTTTTTTAGGGAGTTTTCATTCTTCATGCTGTTGAAGATAAAAGATAAAAAATTTTAAGTAAGGCAAAGCTTCTATTCACTAAGTGAAGAACGAGGAAAAAACAGAAACTTTTAAAAGGGAACTGAAACAAAAAAAAAGAGAAAATGAGAGACAGAATAGAAAAGAAAAGTTAGGATAAAAGATGGCGGATGGGTAGAATAGGATTGGAAATAATGTTGTAAAAAACAAGCTTTGCTAGAAGTTGCTATCGTAATGGTTGTAGTGTTCCTTCTGTGTTTATTGCCAGAGTTAAGCGTTGAAATCTTTGCAGGGAGTGTTCCGCAATAGAGTTGTTCTTTTTGCTACTGGCCACTTTTGGAAGAAATGGCCGTGGGAGAAAAAAAAAAAATGGTCGTAAAATAAATCTGGCAGAGTCCTGCTAAAGTTTTGATTTTGTGCCATCATGGGATGAGGTATTGTGTTTGATGGATGTAGGGCAAAGAAAAAAAAACGCGCTCGTTTTCCTTAAAGATAGTCCCGATAGGAACACATTTGGGTGTAAATTGAGTGTATGTTGGGAATTAGCATTTACATTTAAGGAGAAGTCATAAAATAATCTCGATGCGCGGAAAATTTTTTTTTTATTTTTGATTAATGATTGTACGCATGTTATGAAGGAAATATTGTGTGCAATCATTTTTTTTAATTTTTGTGTGTGTGTGTATACATGTGTATGATTTATATATTTTTGCAGATATATGAAATATGTTCTTTTTTTTTTGCCTTGGGGAAATAAAAATAATAATTGAATTCTTTATATTGATAATATGGGGGGCTAATGGCCGAGTGGATAGCGCTCTGGCGCTCGGTACCGCAGTTTCGGATTCGAGTGCATGGATGTTTGTAGTGGTTCGTAATTCGTTAAACCGTAGGTCCCGGTCTCATCGAATTGTAGAGTGTTATAGGGGTAGTGTTACTCGCGTCTGTAGTATATTTTCAAGCGGCACATGACCCTTGGGTAATGCTAAATGAGTAACAGCGGTGCAGCCCTTGCTTATGGCATAAAGATGAACTGTCTTTGTATTTCCAGCTGCATTAGAACAGTATTATTATGAATAAATCGATTTTTAAGGAAAAGGCAAAGACAAAAAAATATTTACCTTATTTTATTTGATATAAAAAACTAAATTTTTATAATAAAAAATCTTTTTGAATATTGATTCGATTTGAAAATGTGTCTTTTTTGACTCTTGTTTAAAAGTTTTTAAAAGGACTTTGCAAAAGTTGGAAAACAAGTGACAAATAACTAAAATATTTCGCTACGACTACAGCCCTATTTTAAGCATTAAAATAAATCAACTGTGCCTCCTTTTCGTATTGTAAATTCAGGTTTTTTATGTGGTCAAATTAAATTGACCAGTATCAGCAAAGAACTGATTTTTCTTGAAGTGGAAAGTCTCCAAGTCTGCCAGATCCGATTAACATTTTCGTTGGAACACTCCGAAGAATGCTTCCCTGCTTTCCTACTTTTATTAGATGGCCATTCCGAACCATCTTAAGAGCCAATATCAAAAGGGGCAGAACTGCCAAAAATTTACATATTAAAAATATCGCGCGGAAGAATTAAAATCTCTGCCCCCTGATTCCTTTTTCTAAACCATTGCCATTTTTGGTATTTTGATTCCTTCATTTTTTTTTTTTTTTTTATTTAAAAGATAGAAGGGATTTCCTTTCCTGTTTTTAATACTTTCTCTTTTTTTTTTCTCTGGATCAAGAAGGGGTAAATTGAAAGGAAAAAAAAAAAATTTTAAGAACACATTTTCATTTTCTAATCGTATATCGTCTTTTTTTTTGGAAGTTTTCTTCTTCATGCTTTTGAAAGATAAGAATGAAATTCTTAAGTAAAGACAAAGCTTCTTCACTCCAAGTGAGGGAAAACGCAAGAAACTTTAAAAAGGGAACGGAAAAAGAGAAACTGAGAGACAGAACAGAAAAGAAAGGTTAGGGATAAAGATGGAGGCTTAGGATGGGGAGGGTGGAATAATATTGTAAAAAAAAAAAAAAGCGGTGCTAAGTTGCTATCGTAATGGTTGTAGTGTTCCTTCTGTGATTTTATTGCCAAAGTTATAAACGTTAGAAATCTTTAGCAGGGGAGTGTTTCCATGCAATGGAGTTTGTTCTTTTTAGTTGCTGGCCACTTTTAGAAGAAAATGGCCGTGGGAGAAAAAAAAAAAAAAAATGGTCGTAAAATAAATCTGCAGTCAGTCTCTAAAGTTTTGATTTTTGTGCCATCATGGGATGAGGTATTGTGTTTGATGGATGTTGGGCAGAGAAAAAAAAAGCGCTCTTTTCCTAAAGATAGTCCCGATAGGAAACACATTTGGGGTGTAAAATTGAGTGGAGTCAAGAATTACATTTACATTTAACACATTTAAGGAGCAGTCATAAATAATCTCGACGCGCGGTGGATTTTTTTTTTTAGATTATGATTGTACTCTTGTTATGAAGGGAAATATTGTGTGCAATCATTTATTTCATTATTTTTTTTGTTTATATACATGTGTATGATTTATATATTTTGCAGAAAGATGAAATATGTTCTTTTTTCTGGGCGTTGAGGGAAATAAGAATAATAATTGAATTCTTTACGGTGATAATATAGGGGCCTAATGACTGAGTGGATAGCGCTCTGGAGATCGGTTTCCTGGCAGGGTTTTGCCATGGATGTTTGTAGTGTTTGGAATCCACTTTTATACCGTAGGTCCTGGTCTTATAGGTCCGTAGAGCTTACGCGGAGATAGTGTTATTCACGTCTGTAGGATATCTTCAAGCTGCACGTGCCCCTGGGTAGTGCTAAATGAGTAACAGCTGATTTATCATTAAGTGGAGTCTACTCAAACTGCCAGATCCGATTAAACATTTTGATCGAAGAAGCTCCTTCCTGCTTTTCAGACTTTTGTGAGATGGATGAGCCATTCGAAACCATCTTTAGAGCTAATATCAAAACTGGGCAAACTGGCGAAAATTAGCATATTAAAAATATCGCGAGGAAAGGGGTAAAATCTCTGCCCTGATTCTTTCTTCTAAACCTGGGGACTTTTTCAATTAAACCGGGCCAAATCCGGCCCTCCAGTGTCATCCATCCACCCCGCGACAGCGAATAGCCGGTTGTTGCCGTAAGGAAAGTTGGATAAAAAAACACAGAATGATGATGACTCGGTTTTTTATTATTGACTTGCATTAGATAAGCAATGACAAGCTAATACGCGGAAAATTTAACTTCTTAAGCATAACAACTAACAAATAATTGAACTGAATCCCACTAACATTATAAATTAGTTGGGCATCACGCGGTTAACCTCGGTAGTTATACCTACCTTATTACCACTTTTTGACCACTAGATGTCGTCAAAGTGTCACGGTGGTATCGATTCACTGTAGTAATTGTAGTCATTGAACCAGCAAATTTAACAAACGTATGCTCGCTCAAAGCGCGTACTCAGCGACAAGTCTAGGAAAAATTATAGATGGAGGCAGAAAAATTAAAACGGTTTTGGCCCTTGTGCCACCACTGGAATAAAAAACAGTATGACCTTAAGGCTGGAAAGTTTGGAGACCCACCTTAAACCATTGCCATTTTTGGTATTTTGATTCCTTTCAATTTTTTTTTTTGCTTTTTTTCATTTTTTTCATTTTTTTTTTTTTTTTTGTAAAGATAGAAGGTATTTCCTATTCCTGTGTTTAAAACTTCCTCTTTTTTTTTTTTTCTGGATCAGAAAAGGAAAAAATGTTTTAGAAAACATTTCCATTTTTTCTAATCGTATATCGCCTTTTTTGGGGGAAAGTTTTCCTTAGCTGTTGAAAGATAAGAATGAAATTCTTAAGCAAGGCAAGCTTCTTCATAAGTGAGAAAGACTTCAAGAGGAACGAAAAAACGGAAACTTTTTAAAAGAGACTGAAAAAATTAAAAGAAACAAAATGAGAACAACAGAAAAGAAAGGTTGGGATAAAAGATGGCGGATGGGTAGGACCGGGGGAGATTGAAATACATATTGTAGAAAAAAAATAAAAGCAGTGCTGCTGTAAGTTGCTATCGTAATGGTTGTAGTGTTCCTTCTGTGATTTATTGCGAGAGTTAAGCGTTAGAAATCTTTAGCAGGGGGAGTGTTCCATGCAATATAGATTTGTTCTTTTAGCTACTGGCCACTTCTAGAAGAAAATGGCCGTGGGAGCAGAAAAAAAAAAATGATCGTAAAATAAAAACTGCGAATCCTGTTAAAGTTTTGATTTTTTGTGCCATCATGGTATGAGGTATTGTGTTTGATGGATGCAGGACAGAGAAAAAAATGCGGTCGTTTTCCTTAAAGATACCTGATAGGAACACATTTGGGGTGTAAATTGATGTAGTCGGAATTAGCATTTACATTTAACACATTTAAAGAGCATGCATAAATAATCTCGATACGCGGAAGATTTTTAAATTTTATTTGTAGATTAATGATTGTACGCATGTTATGAAGGAAAATATTGTGTGCAATCATTTATTTTTATTTTTTTGTATAAATGTGTATGATTTATATATTTTTGCGGATATATGAAATATGTTCTTTTTTTGCCTTGGGGAAATAAAAATAATAATTGAATTTTATATTGATAAAATGGGGGGGGCTAATGGCCGAGTGGATAACACTCTGGCGCCTCGGTACCGCAGGTTTCGGATTCGAGCGCCATGGATGTTTGTAGTGGTTCGTAATTCATATTAAAACCGTAGGTCCCGGTCTCATCGAATTGTAGAGTGTTATAGGGGTAGTGTTACTCGCGTCTGTATATTTTCGAGCTACACGTGTCCCCCTGACTATTTCTAAATGAGTAACAGCGGTGCAGCCCTTGCTTATGTCATAAAGATTAACTCTCTCTGTATTGCCAGCTGCATTAGAACAGCATTATATGAATAACATCAATTTTTTTCAAGGAAAAGCAAAGACTGAAAATATTTACCTTATTTTATTGATAAAATGTAACTAAAATTTTTGAATAAAAATTATTTTGAAAAATTTGCCTTTTGACTCTTATTTAGAGTTTTTAAAATGACTTTGAAAAGTTGGAAAGCTGAGGGACACATATATAAAGATTTCGCAACGACTGCAATCCTATTTTAAGCATTAAAATAAACCAACTGTGTCTCCTTCCGTATTGTAAATTCCGGTTTTTATGCGGTTAAATTAAAATTAATCTGTATCAGCAATAATGTATAATCTGTAACAGCTGATTTATCATTAAGTGGAGTCTACTCCAAGTGCCATATCCGATTGACATTTTGATCGGAAGTATCCTTCCTGCTTCTGAACCTTTATTAGGTGGCTATTCCGAACCATCTTAAGAGCTAATATCAAAAGGGCAGAACTGGCGAAAATTTTACATACTAAAATATCACGCGCGAAGACTTAAAATCTGCCCCCTGATTCCTTTTTCTAAACCATTGCCATTTTTGGTATTTTGATTCCTTCATTTTTTTTTTTTTCCTTTTTTTTAAGATAGAAGGGAATTTCCTTTTCCTGTTTTTATACTTTCTTCTTTTTTTAGGGGGATCAAGAAATGGGGTAAAGGGAAACAGGAAAAATTTTTAAAGAACACATTTCCATTTTCTAATCGTATATCGCCTTTTTTTGGGTGAGTTTTAACTTCTGCATGCCTGTTGAAAGATAAGAATAAAATTCTTATGTAAGGCAAAAAGCTCCTTCACTAAGTGAGGAAAACGAAACTTTTTAAAAAGGGAACTGAAAAAAGAGAAAATGAGAGACAGAACAGAAAAAGAAAGGTTAGGATAAAAGATGGCGGATGGGTAGAATAGGGGAGGGTGGAAATAATATTGTGAAAAAAAAAAGCGGTGCTGAAGTTGCTATCGTAATGATTGTAGTGTTGCTTCTCTGATTTATTGCAGAGTTAAGCGTTAGAAATCTTTAGCAGGGGGAGTGTTCCATGCAATAGAGTTGTTCTTTTAGCTACTGGCCACTTTTGGAAGAAAATGGCCGTGGGAGCAAGAAAAAAAAAAATGGTCATAAAATAAATCTGAGTGTCCTGTTAAAGTTTTGATTGCCATCTTGGGATGAGGTATTGTGTTTGATGGATGTAGGGCAGAGAAAAAAAGCGTTCGTTTTTCTTAAAGATAATCCCGATAGAAACACATTTGGGGTGTAAATGGAGTGGATGTCGGGAATTAGCATTTACATTTAACACATTTAAAGAGCATGTCATAAATAATCTCGATTCACGCGGAGTTATTTTTTTTTTTTTAGATTATGATTGCATACTCATGTTATGAAGGAAATACTGTGTGCAATCATTTATTTCAGTTTTTTTTTTTTTTTTTTGTGTGTGTATACATGTGTATGATTTATATATTTTTCCAGAAAGATGAAATATGTTCGGTTTTTTTTTGTGTTGGGGGAAATAAAAATAATAATTGAATTCTTTACATTGATAATTAGGGGTCAAAATGGCCGAGAGGATAGCGCTCTTGCTCTCGTTACCACAGGTTTCGGGTTCGAGTGTCGTGGATGTTTGTAATAGTTCGAATTCATTTTAAACCGTATGCCCCTGTCCTAATAAGGTAGTAGAGCGTTATAGGGGAAGTGTTACTCTCGTCTGCAGCATATCTTCAAGCTACACGTCCCCGGGGTAGTGCTAAATGAGTAACAGCGGTGGAGCCCTTGCTTATGGCATAAAGATTAACTGCATCTGTAATGCTAGCTACATTAGAACAATAACAACAACATTGATATTATAAATGGGAAAATGGAAACTGTGAATATGGTTGTTACATAAAATGCATTTTTGACACAATAAATTCTAAAATATCATATATGTAACATTCATATATCTCGTATACATAAGTAGAACATAAAATAGAAGGGCAATGTCCACATTCCAAATGAATATTGCGTTCAAGGATGACTTTTATGGGTAATTGGGCCACATTTGTGTCACACGAGGCACACCCTGACAATCGATGCGTGATGCTTTTATACGCTTTGTCACAATCGCTATCGAATTTACTCGTTTCGAAAAACAATGTCTGCAAGGGAAGGTATGCCAGTGGCGCACGCTACCACTGATCCCAGGACTGGGCTTGTGATTATTTTGTTTTTAGTGCATGTGAAAATAAATTAAATATTTCTATTTAATTAGAATTTATTTTATTTTTTAACGTATATTCATACAATTTTAAAATTATGGATCGATTAAAGAAAACTAAGTAAAGTAAATATTTATAGATTAAAAGTAAATAAAAAAAAATTAGGAAATAGTGAAACAAAATTTCTGAAAGGATTGAATATTGAATATTTTTGTTCGTTTTCCATTGTATTTTAATCATGATAAAAAAAAAAAAAAATTTAAATTGCTCTGGGTACACTAGTTGATGCATAGTGCACTTTAGTAAAGATAGAATGCACACTAGGGGATGCATAGTACACTCTAATTGATGAATAGTCCACGTTAGTTACGGCACTGTGCTTGCTAATTGAGGCGTAGCGCACCTTAGTAAAGATAGAATGCACGTGACGCGTGGTACAATAGTTGACGCATAGTACACTGGTTGACGTATAGTGCACGTTAGTAAAGATAAATGCGCACGTTACGCATAATAACTCTAGTTGATGCATAGTACACTCTAATGCAGGGTAGTTGAGGCGTAGTGCATGTTAATAAAGAAAGAATGCACGTCAGATGACGCATAGTGCACACTAGTTGAGATACAGTGCACGTCAGATATAGTGCACGCTAGTTGAGATATAGTGCACGCTAGTTGAGATATAGTGCACGCTAGTTGAGATATAGTGCACGCTAGAGATATAGTGCACGCTAGTTGAGTAAGTGCATGTTATTGAGAATTATGCACGTTGTTGAGGCGTAGCGTGCGTTATAAAGATAGAATGCACGCGTTAAATGACGCATAGTGCATGACTCATAGTGCATCCAAGTTGAGGCGTAGTGCATGTTAGTTGATGCATAGGACATGCTAGTTGAGACATTGTGCACTCTAGTGCTACAGTTAATCCGTTGAAAATGAGTCGACTTGAGTATTCTTGAGTAATGATTATCGTAGACTTGAGTAGTGATTGAGCGTTGTTGCATTTACAGAGTTTCCTCCAACACGACTTGCAAATGTGGGATATATCTCCATTATATGTCAATAAGTTTAGCGAGATTCTTAAGCCCCGTGCAGAGACCACAAGTGATTATTACACAATGAGAAATAGTAATAAATTTAAAAATAAATAATTCAATAAATAATATTAAGGAAATTAAATTATGAAAGGAAAAAATTACGTTTGGTTATAAGTATTAAAAAAAAAAAAAAACTGTTCTAAACATTTATTTATTATATTTTATTTTTGTGCGAGAGTTTCCATCTTCTTATGTGAAAATAGAGTGCTTTCATTTTTATCAGTAAGAGATTTCCTGCGATGGTATAGAAAAAAATCTATCGAAATGAAAACTCATACGCGAAAAAGAGAAGCCAGTTCAAAAACTGCTTACTGCAGGGAAGATAGCAGTACCATTTCTATCCTATTCCTTTGTCACTCCATTCCCTTCTAGTTCCTGTGGGAACTGGGGGAGTTTTGATTTCCGAATATTCGAAAAAAAACGATTTTTTTTTTTCTTTTTCATACTCTTTTTCATGGAACCTTGGATGTGCAATAGCTCGCGTAATTGGTGATCATAGCGCCATCTGTGGAACATGGGCTTAGTTAGATATATATTTTGAAATATTTATCTCTATCTTTTGATGAAGAAATGATATATTTAATTTTCTCGATGTATGGCTCTATTTTAATACTTTTTTTTTTTTTATGAAAGAGTTATTTTGATAATATATTTTTAATTTTTTTTTTTACTTTTGTTTTGTTAGTGATTTCCATATTGTGACTGTTTATTCTCACTGTTTATTGAAAGTTCTTCTGGCACAATGTTTGCCAAGTATTTTTTAGGAGATTGACCTAACCTGATCTCTATTTTATTCTATCTAAATCTGAAAGCATTTATTTAGAATAAAATATTATCATTGAAGTATAAAAAAATTTTTCATCATTAAAAGATTTCGTAAAACTTAGTTTTTAATTTTTTATTTTTAAATTTAAAATTGGGGGCTTCGTTTTACACATCCATCAATCAACTTACAGGGTGAACAAGTGAAGCTTATCGAGAAGACTTTCAAGTAACTGTCCCACATTTGCGTCTCATAAATGAGAAAAATTATTAAACTTCCATCAGGCACACTATCGAACTGGGCGTATATATGCGAGATGCGTATATACGCTATGAAAATCATAATATAATCTTCTCGTGTTTGAAAGGGATGACTACAACATATGCCGTCGTGGATATGAACCCGAATCCTTCTGCACCGAAACAGATGCGTTATTTTTTAATTTTTTACAATCAGGCGAATTTTAATGTGAAAAAAAAAGGTAGTACATGCAGGTCAAAGTATGTGATATTCAAAAAATGCTATTAGTCATCAGTATGATGTGATATTTGCAAAAAGCCTTTTTTTTCCCCAACAAAGTAACGCTGAGAGAAACTGACGAGCGGACCGATACATTTATAAATGTCCATTGATTAATTTCGATAAACCAGATGGATGCAACAAAATAAAATATGAGACGATCAGTTAAAACATTGAAACGTCTGTTTTGCAGTTTAAATTATCTGCATTTCAATTGGACATTGAGGTGTTGCTTTTAAGGCTCCAATTTTCTGTAAAAAGCAGCAGTTCTGATCGTTGCAACTTGTGGAAAAGTAAGTATTTGTTGGATTTCGATAAATGCTAATGAGTTATTCCAATATATGCTAAAATTATATTAAAATTTTTTTTATATATATTTTCCTTCTCTTACATATGTTACTTGTGTAAACTTCACAAATCTAGTAAAATATTTACGGTCAATTGCCAAAAGCCCCTTATCTAGAGTATCTGGTTAAATTATTTAATTACTTTTAATGGTATTAATATTATTAGAAAGTTAGTAAATAATCGTTAACAAATTATGGTTAATATTGTGGAAAAATATAGGTATACAAATGTTATTTCTGTACAACAATTGATTTTATTATATTGTCATTATTAAATAAGTTAAAATATACATTTCATGTCATTTTTTATTATATTTCTGTTTGTATTTATATGATTTTTGTTTTTAATTTATACTTTTAATTATGTATAAAATTTGTATCGCTTAACGTTTGAATGCATTATAATAATAAAAATACACATAAAATAAGTTTTTTATTTTATGCTGTGCTTCATAGGAACTAAACAATTAGAAAATTTAAATTAGTTAATAAAATCTCTATTAAGGCATTTTTAGTTCTTTTTTTTTTTTCTAACTAATTAATTTTTTTTTTTCTTCGTTTCCAATTAAAATTTCACGAGAAAAATATTTTTTATCAGCAAAATATATTTTTATTGGATATTAATGGGAGAAATATTTCCTGTTAAGGCTTTTCTTAAGTATTGAATATTTTTGTTTATTTTTTTTTGTTCTTAATAAAGAGCTAAACTTTTTTTCTTCTTTGCATTAAAAATCGGATTTAATTTTGCCGTATTTACATAATTTTACTTTTATGTACGAGATGCAGCTCATAGAATTAAAAGTATTTATCTATGCTGTGCTCTCGTCCTTTAAAGGGAACCAATTAACTAAGTTTTTATTTTTAATTTTTCCCGGTAAAATCACTTATTTATTTTGTAAAACCTAGTAGGGTTATTAGCGTTAAGATAACTAAAAAATAATTTTTCTATTTTTTTGTTTTTTTATTTCTTAACTTAATATATAATGGCGCTTTTTTAAATGGTTAGAATTGTTAAAAATTTAAATTATCTAAATTATTTTATGTGTAATGACTAAGCAATTTTGAGAAAAATATTTGAGAAAAAAAATGACTGCTAAGAATATCCTTTTTTAAAAGAAATAATTTAATATTTTTTGTATTGTGATGAGATTTAACATCAAAAATTCTTTCTTAACCAAATAATAATTTTAAAAAATGTTTTTTTTTTTTTTTTGTTTAATTAAAAGTCGAAAAAAATAATCTTATAAATTGTAAAATATAAAATTATAATAATTTTAAGTGACTTGCAAATTGTTGTTTATTGACATTAAATTCGTTTTTTATAATATAATTAATAAAATTATGCTGTTTTTTAACAAATATTTAATGATATTAAAGAAAAATTATATTTTTTTGATTAATATTATTATAAATGAATTTAAAAGTAAGGGTGTTTTTTTTACGAATAAACATTGTTTTCTATAAAGTCATTGTTATAGTTTGCGTTAGGAAGAATTATCAAAATAAAAAAAACACATGATAACATGTAAACCGAAGAATTTGCAAAACTAAGCAGCAAAATATATTGAAATAAATAATATATATATATATATAACAACATGTATAGCATAATTTTTTAAGCAAATAAAAAATATTCAAAAGATGTATAAATATTATTTTAAAAACTACTGGAAAAATGTTGTCTAAAAAAATTATTTTTTCATAAAATATCATGGTACGAAGAAACTAAGTTTGAACCATGCAAAAAATTAACATAGAAAGTTTAAACTCATTTCTTTTTTTATTTAAAAAAAATTGTAATAATACTTGGTTATACTCCGAAATCTTTCAAAACTATTAAAACTTACTCTAATGAAAAACATCATTATAAGATTATGCATCAAAAGTTAAAAAAAAAAAAAAATTTATCCATGAAAGACTAAAAAGAATTTGATGGTTTGTATTATAAATTTATTGTTTTTAGTTTCTATATATATATACTTATAAATTGAGTTGTGTTGAGAGTTTCTTGTTAACACTTTTTTATCTGAGAGATATAATTTCTGTAATATGTTTATATAAGAATGCCTTTTAAGTTAATTTTATCAAAAGAGATAGCAATAACCAGATTTTTTTGTATAAATAAAGTTTTATTAGATAAATTGCTTTTTAAAAATTGATTTTTCTATTTAAAATAATGCCATTAAATTGTACTTCAGATTGTTCATTAAACAGAAAGCAATTTCTTTTAGAAAATATTTCTTTAATAACTTTTTAAAGTAAATTTTTACATGTTTCTAAATTTTTTGGAATACTTAAATTGCTTTTAGATAATTACGTATTTTAACTATTTGATAAAAATATATACATTCTTTAAAAGAATTTCCCTTCTAAAATATATTCTAAATAAAACGTCTTGATTTTTTTATCTATTTCCCTTCAATTCGAAAGTACATTTTAGTGTAATTGGTAATTTGATGAATAGGGAGAAAAAAAAATTTGCTTTTATGTGTTTCTGAACTCTTTAAGTTAACCAAGAGCAAAAATAAAATAAATTGTCTCTGAGAAATAAAATTTTCAATCTAAAATAATTAAATTAAAAATATATTTCAAACTATTTATTATCAAAAACCAATTTCGAAAATTTCCTTTTTGCTAGCCTTTTAAAATAAACAGTTTTAAACATTTTTATTTTGAAAATATTTTCCTGTATTCTTTTTCGGATAACTATTTATTATCAAAAACTATATTAACCATTCGATTAAAATTTATATTCCATCTTATGCCTAATGTATCTTATTTTTGGAAATTTTCGATTTAAGTGTTCCAAAACAGCAATTTCGAATTCGAACGGTAAATGATTAAAGTTTTCTAAAAAAGAAAAAAAGGGAGGATTTTTTTTTTTTTTTTTAAATTTTTTTTTCCTTCAACTTCTTTTGTATTAAGGTACTCTATTTTAGCCCATTGGCTGACTAGATGAATCGGAAAAAAATAAATAAATAAATACTTTTCTGTTTATTTTCGAACTCTAAAGCGTTAATCAAAAATTAAATAAAAAAAAAATTAGGAAGAGCGCGTTTAAAATGTTATTCATTTAGCTGCTAGATTCTTCCCTGAATTGCAGCTGCTATCCCCTAAGCACTGCTGAGGAGGGGAAAAAAAATCCCTTTAATGTTATTTTAACTTAGTTACAGACAATGTTGATTTCTTTTTTTTTTTACTTTTCGAACGAACCCAAGTGCGATGCCTTTTTTTTTTTTTTTTTTTTTTTTTTTTTTCTTTTTAACTTTCGTTTTATTTACCTCTTTGTCCCGAGTTTATTTCAAAACAAGTTTTTCTCCCATTTTCTTTGAAGTTAATTTCGATACTTCTTCTTTTTTCTTTACTGCCGAAGAATTGAAATAAATTTCCAAAGAGAGAGATTTCTTTTTTCTTCTTTGTGTGAGAAAGAAATGAAATGAATTGATTTCTTTTTTTTTCTTAATTTATACCCAGCGGCTGTGTCTTATCGATATTTGTAGACTGTATTTTTTTTTTTTTTTTTTTGCAAATTACAAATTTTTGCATTTGTTCGCAATTACTTTTACCATTTGTGAAAAGAGTTGGCTGTAAAATTTAACGTGCTTAATATTATTTTGAGAATTTTAATTAATTTCGTTTTTTTAATTCAATTCAATAGCGAGTATATTATAATGTATAAGTTATACAAAAATTAAAAATAGAGGAAATTATCTTACGAATCAATGACTTCTTTTAAAATTCAATTAAATATTGCTTTTTTAAAATATATTCATAATGAATTCTGTTATTTGAAGATTTTTCCATTACTTTTATATTCATCATAAAATGGAAAAATACTGCATTTTGAATAGAAAATAATTTATCAAAATTTAATAATTTAACAGAACTACATTTTTTTCCTTTGAGTATTTTTGACAAGACATAATTTTTCCATTAGGCAATTGGATGATACGTTTTCTAAAATTGTAAAGACATAATTTTGTTTTTTTTTTTTATTTTTGTCGACTTTGCTTTGATGATGTTTTTCTTTTTTTTTTACAAATTTATACGTTTTTTTTTTTTTTTTTGCACCATCAAAAATGATGAAAAAAATCAAATTTATACGAAATAAAAATTTATATTTTAATATTTATCCAATTATATTTAAAATATTTTTTCAAACTGTTCTAATTTTAACTTGCCTTAATATTATTAATAGAAATACAAATTCAAATATTTTTAATAGAAATATGAATTAAAATATTTTTAATAGAAATACGAATTAAAATATTTTTTTGTTTGTTTCTGTTGCTATTTATTACTATATATTATTGTTCAACATGTACCTATGCACTTAAATAATAATCTGAAATTTTTTTTTAAAATTTTTATTGATTAATTTAATCCAATTGTTATAAAAATTCTGCTTTATTAATTTTGGAAAAATGGGGCATGAATGACCGAGTGGCTAGCGCTCTGGCGCTCGGAACCACAAATTTCGGGTTCGAGTCCCGGCGGTGACATGGATATTTATAGTGGTACGGAATCCATTTTAAACTGTAGGTCCCGGTGTAACAGGATCGTAGAGTGTTGCGGGGATATTGTTACTTCGCGTCCGTAGCTTATCTTCAAATTACACGCACCTCCTAGGTAATGCTAAGTGAGTAACATCGGTGCAGCGCTTGCCTTAAGACACATAAGACAATTGTCTAAGTGTTAGCAAAAAAAAAAAAAAAATTTAAAATTTAGTCAAACATCAACTCTAGATTATGTCTTTAGTAAGATATTTTGCATATGCATATTTTTTTCTCCCAAAATTGACCATCCTTGCCTGACAAACTTTTTTTTTTTAATGACAAACGTTTTTAATGAATCCAATAATGATTGAAATAAAAATTCAAAATTTGCTTATGCTGCACAATGTTGCCAAAATTCTCACTCTAGATTACTTCTTTAGTAAGATCTTCAGCATACACGTTTTTTCTTCAAAATTGACCATCCTTGTCTAAAAAATGTTTCTAATGAATCCAATCATGTTAAATGAAAAATGAAATCACAATCCAATTGTGTTAGAAACTCAAATATTATGGTTGATGCAACCACTTCAGTGTTATATTGATACAATCGAATATTGTTGCTTATTACAGAATGTTGTCAAGTCTCACTAGACAGTAAGATATTCGGTATACATATTTTTTCTTCCAAAATGGACCATTCTTTGTTTAAATAAGATTTCTAAAGAATCCAATCATGTTAAATGAAAAATGAAATCACAATAATTGTGTTAGAAATTTTTGAAATAATGGCTAATGAAATTATTTAATTGTTAAAATAAGTGCCTATGTTGATACGATAGAATAATGCTGTTCATATTGCACAATGTTGCCAAATCTCACTAGATTATGTCTAGATTATGTCTTTACTAAAGATGTTTAGCATACGTATATTTTTTTCCTCCTAAATTTGCCTTCATTTTTCTGGAGCACTATTACGTAATACGAAAGAATTGAAAATCCAGGATTTATCTCGGGAAGAAAAAAATGAAATTCTTTACAAAAAGAATATTACTCGGTACCCCGGAAAATTATTTGAAAATGCACTGAAAAAATATGAAACTGGGAGGGGGCTAACTGCACTGCACACTTCTCATTTCCGACCTTTTCTGTTTCTTTTTTCTTTTAAAAAAAAAGTCAAGGCCCTTTTTTTTTTCTTCCACTTTACTTAGCTTCGTATTCCGGAAATGAAGGATTTTTCAGGGCGGAAACTACGCGTTCCGAAATTCTCTTTGAGAATTTCGGGGCAGGGTGGAAGTAAAAACCCCTTTAAAGAAGGAAAACTAACTGTAAAGGGTGGGAATTTTTTTTTTTTCTTCTTTTTTTTAATACCTCAATCTTGTTAGCTTTTTTCCCCGCTTTTATTTATCTTTTTTCTTTTTTTTTTTTTTTAATAAAAAGTTTGTAAAAGGAAGATTTTGAAGCGAAAAATAAGATTAAATGTTGCTCACGGAGTGATTATTTGGAGACTCGGGCACATGGAAATTGTGAGTTAGTGTGTATATATATATAAGAAAAAACTAAGCCCCGTGCTCAAGGTTTGTTCTTTGTGAAACTTTTCATTTTGTTCTGTGATGATGAAGGTATTTTTCTTTTCGTGCAGCATATTATTTGAGGCCAAAAGGATATATAAAGAGGTCTAGACCAAATAAAACGAATTCTTCCTGCTTCTTTTGCAGTTTAAATTATGGGAATAAATAAGAAATAATGTTTCTTGCTCTTTTGCATTACACTACTGTATATGTTTGTGATTATTAACGTAATGCATAAAATTTAAACTCTGTTGGGTTGATAAGAAGACACGTTCGGTTTTTACCATCTTTTTAAGTTGTGAAAACCGAAATTACTTACTTTTACTAATATAATAATATCCATATAGTAATGTAATTTCAATATTTGTTTATACGTTATTCGAATTCAGTATTTTCAACCGGAAGCTTTCAAATTTGACACCTTCATAGCTATAGGCCTACATAGCCTACATAGCCTACATTACAAATTGTAGATTTCCTATGTCCCTCCTGGTATCCGCCTCTTAATTCACACAATTTAATGAAAAGATTCTGATGCATTTTTATAGGTCTTAAAAATAATCATGTTCATTTAATATATAAATATAAAAATGTGTTAGTTTGTTCTTTATACAAATTAAATTTTCAACCTGAAACTTTCAAATTTAGCCCTTGCATTGGGTATAGCCCACGTAAAACCATAGGTTGTATTACAAATTAGAGATGCCCTATATTCTCCCAGATACCCAACTCTTAAAAGCCACCACCATCTTCCAGAGTCAGATTTGCTTCCGTCAGTGTAGATAATCAGGGCTGAGAAGGGGTATTATTAATGTTTTCGAGGGCAAGCTGACGATCCCTGTTCTTTATTTCAACCTGAAGCTTTCAAATAAAACACCTACATTGGCTATACCCTACATAAGAGCATTACATTACAAATTAACAATCATGTTTATTTCAATTCCTTCTATTAGCTCACACACTCCCTATAGATATCATGTTCACATTTTCAATCGTTAACAAAATACTTTTTTTATTCATCCACTCAAGTTCAAATACATTTTTTTTTAACTTGTAGTGGATGACACTGGATGTTAATGCAGTTTTTTTCAAATAATGAATTCATTAATTTTCAGTTTTTTTTTTGTTTTTTTATATTTAAGTCGCATGTATCTAGCTATAGATGGCGCCAGATAAACTTAAAAAAATGGGTGAAAATTATTTATAAAGGACTTTCTGCAATAGAGTGGGGGAAAAAAAGTAGGAATTGACTTAATTTTTTATATATTATATTATTTTTTTATATATGAAAATGTGTTAGTTTGTTCTTTAGGTTTATCCCCTCCTGGTTTAGGCCTCTAAAGATCCAAATTTGAAAATAAATCAAAAGCAATTAGGCATTTCTTATAACAATAATTCTGAGGAAAAACTAAAACTGCGGTCTGGATTTCTAAAACTACATCTGAAATCACCTCCACTTGTTTTTCGCAGGCCACCTCGACCCTTTCTTCCAGACTCAGATTTGCCAGTGTCGATAATGAGGGCCTGAAAATATACTAATGACCATGACGATCCTGCATTTCAACCCGAAGCTTTCAAATTAAGCATGTATATCGGCTACGTAAGAACATAGGTTACATTATAAATTAGAGATTTTCTCTCTTCCACCTGATACCGGCTCAATTTTTATAACAATAATTTTATTTGAGATTTATATAGATCATAACGAGCTTCTACTATCAGAAAAAGTTCAAAAGGTGAACTGCAATGTGTCATTGTAATTTGATATACTAATCCTTCTAAAATATACACACACACATACTTTGAATGTGGTAACGTGTACCTGGAAGAGATAACCTGAAATTTTTGAAATTATTAGAGAGTTTTGCATAAGGTTTTTTTGTCATCCGATATTTTTCTTCCTAACGCGCATGCTCATAGGAAACATTGTACCTATTGCGCATGCATATCTGTAATACTGCACTACTGAGCTATTCCTATGAGCATGCGCGCCAGGAAGAAAAAAATACCGGACGATAAAAAAACGTTATGCAAAAACTCTATTATCTTTTAACGTTACGCTATAGACTTTTATTTTTGCTTGCAAAATATTAATAACAAAACAACTTAAAAACAAAATTGAAATTCACTTTATCAGTATTTTTTTCTGGAAATATGATATAGAATACTTCTGTTATGGGAAAAGTATTTTATTTAAAATTACAGCTAAAATATTTTATTTGAAGTGGTTCTATATTTATATTTAAACTTTTTAAACAGTTTAGTATCAAACTTAATGAAAATAATTTTATAATCTTTTATTTGCTTTTATCCTTTACTTTTCTTCTCTTCTTAGGTTCTTCATAAGCAATTAGTTCTATTTCTCAAAATAAGAGAAACCACTTTAATTATGTTTCATTGAAAATCTTTACTAATTAAAAGGTATTTTGTTTTACGTATTGTGCTTAAAATATCAAGAATTAAAATTGGATCAAAACAGAAATATTTTCTTTTCTTTTTATTAATGACAGTTATTATAATTTAAAAAAATTAAATGTACACAAATGTTGGCAAGGGCGTCAAGAGGTTAAAAAAAAAAAAAAAGCCAAATCCTGCCTTTATTTTATATAATTTAAGGAATTTCTTTTTACATATCTTATTAAATGTGAATTTTCATGATTATTTCTACGTGGAAATCCTAAATAAATAATTTAAGTATTAAACCTATGTTTTTCGGAAATATTTAGGAATTTTCAATCAAGTTACAAATATGCATAGTTAAAAAATTCGATTTGTTTAGATTTTCTTCAAATTTTATAAAAACTGAAATATATCTTATTGTTTGTTTAAAAAGTTGATTTACATTTCTTTATGTAGGGGTAGCAACTATTTTTCACTCGTATATGCAGATCATTATTTAACTATGTTTTTTTTTATATTTGTTAAATGAAGATTTACTAAATTGCTTCACTCAAATTTCACGCAGTACACATTTCGTGGCGCCATCTATCGTAAGAAAACGGAGTTGAATTTTCACGTTCAATTTTTAAAACTTGAGAATAATTCAAAAGTATTGTAAATTTTGATAATTAAAAAAAAAAAAAAAAAAAATACTATTACTAAGAATCTACAAAAAAAAAATTTTGTCTTAACTTATATTTGGAAAACAAAAGAACATAAAAAGACAAATTGCAGAGTTATTTCCAAAAAGGAATGAATCTGAAATTAAATATTACAATCCATTTGATTAATTATTTACAAATATTTAATCAAATAAATATGTATCACTGCTTTATTACGATAATATTTTAATATCGGCAAAATTTGTTGCTTCTTTGATGTATTTTAGCAAATAACACATGTGAATTAAGTTTCTTTTAAATCAATCTAAGTTGCGTTAATTGTTTACTTATTTGTAAAAACTGGAATAAAAGAATAAAAATGACAAAATTTAATAAATAAATTTAGAGGCAAAAAAATATAAAAACAACAATAAAACAACAGTTAACAGATAAATGATTAAAAGCAAAGAAATAATAATACTCATACTTACACAATACGTATTTAAATAATAATACTCATAGAAATAATACTCATGAAAAAAAAGTTATAAAAATAATCATGTTCATCTTGTATATAAATTTGAAAATGAGTTAGTTTGAAAACTGAATTTGTATAAACATTCGCATTCATTTGCACGTACATAGGCAATAGCCTACGTGAGACCATAGGTTACATTACAAATTGGATAGTCCTCTTTCCCCAGCCTTTTAATTAAGGAGTATATTATCTTGCACTCAATTTAATGAGACGATTCAGAATCATTTTTATGAGCGATTTTTATAGATCTTAAAAATAATCATGTTCTTTTTTATATATAAATTTGAAAATCTCTTACTTTGTTCTATACAAATTCACACTTTTTAACCTGAATCTCTTAAACTTTGGCATATGCATAAGTTATAAGCTAAGCGCATTTGCATAAGCTATATGCTAAGCGCATTTGTCGGATCGTAGGTTTCATTACAAATTAGAGATTCCTTATGTTACCCGCTAAATCCACTCACTTGAATTCGGATTCATTTCATTGAGCGATTCGGATGCATTTTTATGAGCGCTTTTTATAGATCTTAATGTCCTGATTCCAATCGCATTTTCTATGTTCATCTACGACCTGTATAAAGGGTTTAAAAAGGGGCTATAGTTTTAGGGGCAAAAATTTCAATATATCAAGTTTTACAATAATTATAGTAAGCCTTCAGTACGCTCTCTATGAATGTATTGTATCTATTCACTATTTTTATAAAAAAAAAAATTAATAAATTAAAAAAAAACGATAAAAATGTAAATTAATTAATAAAAAAATTCAAATAAAATTAATTAAATTTAATAAATAAGTTTGTATTTGAGCTGAAGGTTTTTGGTTAGAAAAGGAGGAAGTCCTTTTTTGAACTTTCTAATTGTAAAATTTTGTAGTCTTATTCTAAATAGTCTTCTTTTATTGCATCATTTCTTTTGAGTTGAGGTCAGGAAATACCAAGTAATTTAGTTAATAAAAGTAAATGGTATAAATGCTATTTAATATTACCTATTTGCAAAAAGTCGTCTGAGCAATTTAAGATGAACCCGTTTGTGACTTTGTATTGCTTCGAAATGTTCCTACAATTTCAGCTATTTACAGTCTATTTAATTTTTTTATAATTAAATCTTTTTTTACAGCATCTTATATTACTTTTAAGTAAATTTTTTTCTCCTAATGCAGCTGGTAAACACTTAGACAGTCATCTTGGATGCCTTAAAGCAAGTGTTGCACCGACTTTACTCACACCTTAACACTACCCAGAAGATGCGTGTAGCTTGAAGATAAGCTACAGACGCGGAGTAACAATAGCCCCGTAAAGCTCTATGATCCTTGTTAGATCGAGATCGAGTGGATTCGAACCACTGCAAACATCCATGGCACCGCCGAGATCCTTTTAAATACATAAATTTAAAATAATAAAGGAAGAAAAATTGCAATAAAAGAAATGTAATGCGACTGATTAAAAGAGAAAATTATGTGAAATTCTTATTTTAAATATTGAATGTTATATCTAAATATGTCTTCTGGATCTTAAGTAGGTTTTATATCCGAGTAATGTGCAAAAAATTATTATTATACCGATTTTGTCTTTAAAATTATTATTAAAGATTATAATTTAACATTATACCGAAATTATTATTAAACTTTTTCAGCTGAGGATAACCTTGACTCCATTAGATTGTTTTCCACTTGCCCTTTGCAAAATTGGATAATATGGTGGGAACCTGTTCTGTCTACTCCAAAATATCTATTTTATTGGAAAATATTGACAAGGACGTTCCTTTTAAAATAAATTATTAAAGTCACCCAGAAAAAGGACATCGAGTACTGTCTATCTCATGATGGTTAAAGTAACTACTGCTAATAAAAAAGGGGGGATCTAAAACAGAAAAAAGAAAAAAAAGATCAATACGTTTTACCACTATTGACTGAAAATCGATTAGCCCTTGGGCCTAACTCTGGCTGCTACCCTATCTCTCACATACAATCAAATGCTATCTTTTTTCCTGCTATTCAACAGGGGCTGTATAAAAATTACTTTTACAACTATTATGCTCAATAGATATTGACACTGTGCTTTTCTTAAAGCATAAGTAATTTTTCATTCGACCCGAAATTTCTGTAGAATTTTTCATTCAAATTAGTAATAAGATCATTACTTTTGTTATGGAAATTTATATAAATTTTATAGAATTCTTTTAACAGGGTTATAACCATTATACTTGCAACTCAAACTGTTTTGTGTTGCGTGTATTTTTTATCGTGAGGTAATTTTATTTATGAAGTGAAATTCACTTAAATTTGTGACTTAATACGTTTACGTTTTTTTAAATTTGCTTTTTTTTTTTTTTTTTTTTTTTCATGTCCTTCAATGAAAAAAACTCTTAAAAATACTTGATAACTATATTAATATATATAACAAACAATTTAATAACTATTACCTATGCAGCTAAATTGAATCGAATATATATATATATATATATTAGAAAACCTTGATTTGATTTAATGTGTCGCTCTGCGGTCATTTTTTTTTGCACACTTTATGCTAATTAGACCGCGGCCTACAGTTTAACGTGGATTCCGAACCACTCGCAAACATCCATGTCACCACCAGTATTCGAGCCTGAATACTGTGGTACCTAAGACCAGACCGCTGGCCAATTGGCCATCAGGCCACAGGAAACCTTGAAGTAGAATATGTTATTCAGCTCAAAAGCCAGGCTATGAGAATTTGTTTTATAATTTGATAGTAATTTAAGATTAATTACTAAATGTTTTCTCAATTTTTTAAGTTTGTGAAACATTTTTCATAAATTTCTCATTAAAACCAATTATTGAAATAAAGGCTCGTCCTGTATCTAATTGAAAAAAAAAAATCATTATAAAAATGTCATTTAATTTTTATTCCCCTATCTGATAGATAATCAGTGTTTGATTTCCACTCTTAAAGTTCAATCAGCAAAAATATTTTTTTTTTTTAGTTCTAATGCAGCTGGTAAACAATTAGACAATTGTCTTGGATGCCTTAAGGCAAGAGCTGCACCGATGTTACTCACTTAGCACTACTCCAGGAGGTGCGTGTAGCTTGAAGAGAAGCTACGGACGTGGAGTAACACTACCCCGCAACGCTCTACGATCACACTACAAACGCTACAAACATCCATGTGCTACCGAGCACCAGAACGCTAGCCACTGGACCATTCAGGCCCCAATCAGCTAATATCATAATGAAAATTGCAGTATCAATGAGGATAACCCCAAAGTATATTTCCTGGTTCTTTCAATGAATATTGCTCTCGAATCGCACCTGGTATCCTCAATTGGTATCATCGCATATATATTCCTCATTGGTATCCTGGTATCATCGCAATATATTCCCGCCCCCGTGAAACTGAAAATAAAAGAAAACGGTTGACCGCCACCGTGGAGGAGGGTATTGAATAATAGATCGGTGTGCCAGAATCAATGGTGAGGGAGTAACGCAGTTGAATTGCCATGACAGAAATATCCCCCCTAGTATTATTCTTGAGCGATCTAATCCTTGCAGCCCCCTCCCTCCATCCCATCCCCTTTCTGATCCTTCGAATTTAATGATATGCGAATCGTCCCCTCGTGAGTCTCGTTTGAAATTCCTCGTCTGCGTTGTCTGTTAAGTTAAATGGGAGGAACAATGTGTCGATTACTGTGCTCCTTTATACAGATCGGAAAGGTCGAGTGTGTCTGTGAGGTGTAGAAATGGCGTCGACTTGTATTACAATGTTTTATTCGAATGGAATAGAGTGGTGCTGAATAAAAGTATGGGTGGACTTTAAAAAGTACTGCCATTTCATGGTTAAAACCCTCGAGCAGGTGCCTGTAAAGCATAAAAAATACTTCATTTTTTATTTATCTATACCAATCAAGTATCCTCTAGAGCAAAAGATGAAAGATCCTCTAGAACATCCTGATGGTCTAGATGATGGTCCTGATGGCCTCTGGCCTTTGGTACCACAGGCTTCAGGTTCGATTCCCTGGTTGTGGCAAGGATGTTTGTGAGTGGTTCCGGAATCCACATTAAATTGTAGGTCCTGGTCTAATTAGCCTAAAGTGTGCACAAAATGATCGTAGAGCGACAAACCAAACCAAACCTAAACCTAAATCTAGAGCTAAAGGGTGCACCATAGCCATAATTTGCTGATGAGATTAACGCATGTTTGAAACAATCATTTTTATGGAAAAACGTTGAAACACTTCGATTGGCCATAAATATGCGAGAGTACAATGACATAATGATCCATTGGAACAAGTATTTTCAAATCAATTACTGGATATTGGAAACGGTACAATCAGACTACATCAAAATACGCAATGTATCTATCCAAATGACAGACAATTTCTGCTCTGTTGTTCATTCAAAAATGAACTAATTGAGAGTGTATTTCCGGATATTATTAATAATCAATTAGACCATAATTGTCTAAGTAATCGTGCAATTTTGGCAGCAAAATGTTAATGAAATTAACTGTCAAATACAAAATTTATTGCCAGGCAATCTGATGACTTTTAAGTCAAACGACACCATTGCTGATGAAAACCAGATCGTCAATTTTCCGATTGAATTTTTAAATTCTCTGGATATGGCAGGAATGCCGCCACACAATCTTCGTCTGAAAATTGGTTCACCGATCATTCTATTGCCTATCGGTGCACGATTAGTCATCAGAAGAATTACTGGAAACGTACTTGAAGCAACGATATTGACTGGAAAGTTTAAAGGCGAAGTCGTCCTGTTACTTCGAATTCCTATGACACCATCAGAATCTACAATACCTTTCAAAAGGCTACAATTTCGATACGTTTGGCTTTTGAGAGACAATAAAATAAGTCGCAAGGGCAGACAATGGCCATTTGTGGCTTGGAGAATCCGTGTTTCTCCCATGGGCAACTGTATGTTGCATGCTCACGTGTTGGAAAACCCTCGAATTTATTTATTTTGACGAAAGACAGATTAACAAGAAATAGTGTTCATCGCTTAGTTCTTAGTTAAATGAAAAAGTAATGATTATTAAAAATTAAATTAGGTACAATAATTATAAAACAATGTTAAAAATCAACATTCTCTACCTCATTCATTAAATGAATAAAATGAAACGTTTTCTATTCGTTGAAGCTAATTTGAACTTTTTATCATTCTTTACAATCACTTCTTAACAATACTAATTATAGTATCTAATAATTGAACGAAATACAAGAAAGTCACTGCAACGCGCGCCCGGGTCTTCTAGTATAATATAAGCTAACATAAGTGTCGCGAAAAGTATACAATACAGGGGGAAAAACAACACTTTAAATAACCTTAAATAATATTAAATGGTAAACACTATAAAACTTGTATAAATATTAAAGGGGTACATTATAAAAATATTATGATAGAATTCAGTTTTATGCAGTTTAAAATAAAAAGGTGTTATTTAAAGTGAACTAATAGACTCAGGGAATGCAATTAATATTTCAAAGGTAATAGTTTTCGCGATGATTAATAATTCTTTTTTCTATGAAGTTTATTAAAATTGATTCGAGATGTTCACCTACTCTGTCATAATAGCCAATGAGCCTTCTATTTTCAGAGGCAGTGAGTGTGACATGCATCGCTAGTGAATTCGAACCTTTCATTTTTGTATGCTAACCGCTCAGGTTACTACTGGATTACAAAGATTAGATTAAAACGAAATACCATCATCAAAAATGTATAAATAATTATTAATTAATCTATTTATTAAGAAAGTTAACATTTAATTTTCATTAAAGGTATAATTTGAATGCAGCATATTCGCTTATATATTCTTGCGTTATATTCGCAATATTTGGTATTTAATGAAAAGCATTGTTTTTAAGTGAAAGTAAAAATATTGTTCATCATTCAATTTATTTAAAAATATATTTAACACTTTGAAGACAGTAGACGTAATTTTCCACTTTGTTGCTGACTGATGATGTAAAATAATGTCATTTGCAGAGATGCCAACCATTACGGAATATATTAACCACTTTTTATAAACAGTATTTTTTTTTTTAATCTCCGGCCAATTTGTTTATTGAATATTTACAAGAAATATACAGAAATTTAGGTTATATACTTTCATTTCTAACTATATACTTCACTTTTCTTCACTCTTCACTTTACTTGTACTAATTCCTTCTACAATATATTAAATAGAAATCATGCATATAAATGATGTTACAGTTAAGGGAACAAAAAAAAAAAAAAATATATATATATATATATATATATATAAAATTGGGAACTTTTATTTAATTTTAAATATTTAAAATGGAAAACAATTTGCACAAATCTATACGAAACTCAACTTTTTAGAATCAATAATTCTAAAATTCTAATGAAATATTTAAAAAAATTTTATTTTATGTGCACGATAAACAGCTCCAAGGTGTTTAAATTGATTCAGTAGATTTAAAAAAAAGGGTCATCATAATGGATGAACTGGGAAAAATCAAAAACGTAAATTGACTGAATTAATAACTGTTCAATATGATTGATTGATTCATTTTATATTTTTTTTCAATTTTTATTATTTTGTTACTTTTTATTCCTCGAATTTCTATTTAATCGGAAAAGAATCAAATTTGACTCCGAATGGCTAAGATGGATAATGATGAGAGATTAATGTTCATGAACGTTATTTTTTAAAATATTTTTAAAATGAGGTTTCGAAGATTTGAATTAATTTTCTAAGAGTACTTTTATCCGTAATAAATCTAAAATGAAATAATTTATTATGAATAAATTCAATTTGATGCATATATTATTATTATGCTCAGATTTTAAATTTATTCATGTAATTTATAGCTTTATTTAAAAATTATAATTTTCAATGTATAATGGGGATTTCTCTTGTCTTTGAATATTTAAAAAATTAAATTTTGTGTAATTAAAATGTAGGATATTTGTCTTTTGATATAATTTTATTAAATGAATCTTTGTATTTAAGATAACTCAATAAAAGTAAATTTATGTTTATGAAGTACTTTGATTATTTCTAAACTTCCATCAATGAATGTAAGATTAGAGAAATAATCAAAGTAATAACTTAAAATAAAACTATTAGTATAAAACTTAATTAATATTAATTATTTAATAATTGGATATGAATTAATTCTAACCGTTAATTTTACATCCATTTGAAATGAATTCCTTTAATATCGTATATTAAAAATTTAAAAATTATTTTATATTGAATATATTAAATTTATATTGTAATAATAGATATTTTAAAAATTATGAGTCATACAAATAAGCAGTTTTTTCCTGTTCTCTTTGCATGTTTCTTTTAAAAATTGTTTTTCTTCTTATTTAATTTCCTTTATTATATATATATATATATATATATATATGATATTTATTTATTTTATGTTGCTAATGCTGTATTCTTGTAATAAAAGACTTATTTTCTTTCCAGGTATGTCATTGTTTCTGTATAATTCCCGAAAGTATTTCAAGGTAAAATCTTATTTATAATAACAATTGCCTATAAGTGCTTATACAATAATACAAGCGCTAATATAAATTAAACTCATTTAGATTTTGTATTAAATTTAAAATTAAATATTCTTCTTCTAACTAATTTTAAGCTTAAAATCATTATATTCATCGATATTTAAAAATGACTATTAATTATGAATAAATAAATTATAAATAAAGTGTGATTATTATGAATAATAATTATATATAATATATTAATATTAATTATATTAATAATATATTTAATACGATTATAATATATATAGTAATTCATACTAAGTAAGTATTAAGTATTCATATAGTACTAAGTATGAATAAAATAACTTTCAAACATGATATTTTTAATGTGAAGCAATAAATATTTATTAATATGATACAAATCAATTTTTAACTTACAATTATTTTTAAATTTGTAATTTGCCTGTTTTTTTTCGTACATTTTCAGAAACATTTTATAATCAGTGTAAAATATCAAATTATAGTGAGATATAATATTGCATTCATTCAAACTTGGATGTGCAGCTAAAAATTATATATACACTGAAGTGACAAAAGTCATGGGATAGCAATATGCAAATTTTCAGATGGCAGTAGCATCGCGGAGAACAGGTATAAATGCGCAGTGCTTTCATTTCTGTTCAAGTTATTCATGTGAAGAGGTTTTAACGTGATGATGACCACACGACGGAATTAACAGACTTTGAACGCGGAATGTTAGTTGGAGCTAGACGCATGGGTCATGCCATTTTTGAAATCGTTAGGGAATTCAACATTCCCAGATCCACTGTGTCAAGAGTGTGCCGAGAGTATGAAATTTCAGGCATAACATCCCACCATGGACAGCGCAGTGGTCGACCGCCTGCACTAACGACCGAGACCGGCGACGTCTGCAAAGAGTCGTAAATTCTAACAGACAAGCAACACTGCTTCAAATAACCGCAGAAATCAATGTGGGACGTACAAGGGACTTGTCTGTTAGAACTGTGCGGAGAAATTTGGCTTTCTTGGACTATTCCAGCAGAAGACCGACTCGAGTGCCTTTACTGACAGAACGACATCGCTTGCAGCGACTCTCGTGGGCACGTGAGCATATCGGTTGGTCCCTAGATGAATGGAAAACCGTGGCCTGGTCCGATGAGTCACGATTTCAGTTGGTAAGTGCTGATGGTAGGGTTCGAGTGTGGCGCAGACCCCACGAAGCCATGGACTCAAACTGTCAGCAAGGCACTGTTCAAGCTGGTGGTGGCTCCGTAATGGTGTGGGCTGTTTTTTCATGGCGTGGACTTGGTCCTCTGGTGCGACTGGACCGAACATTGACTGGAAATGCTTATGTTCAGCTACTTGGAGATCACTTGCAGCCATTCATGGACTTCATGTACCCAAACAACGATGGGATTTTTATGGATGACAATGTGCCATGTCACCGGGCCACAACTGTTCGCGATTGGTTTGAAGAACATTCTGACAATTCCAACGAATGATCTGGCCACCTAGAACGACATTAATCCCATCGAGCATTTATGGGACATCATCGAGAGGTCTGTTCGTGCCCAAAATCCTGCACCATCAACGCTTTCACAATTATGGACGTCTATCGAGACAGCATGTCTCAATATTCCTGCAGAAGACTTCCAACGACTTGTTGAGTCCATGCCACGTCGAGTTGCTGCACTTCGCCGGGCGAAAGGAGGGCCGACACGATATTAAGAGGTATCCCATGACTTTTGTCACTTCAGTGTAATATAGATTCATTTTCGATATTTTGCAATCGTACAAAATAATACTTTTTGTAGTGATTCAAAAAATGAAAACTCTAATTTTTAAAACTTTTCAGAAATAATAATATATACGCGAATATTTTATATATACGCTATGCTTACATTTTATTTAAAAATAAAATTAATTAATTTAAATTTGGGCTAATAAAATCATATTTTTAACACGCTTTTTAATTCAGGAAATGTTATATTATTTTTCCTTTAATATTTTAATTTAATAATGATATAAAATTATGTATAGTGATTGATTCTTTCAATCTCATTTGACAGAATCAAATTTGACATTATCTCTTTGCTTGCTTATTATATTAAAAACTATCTTTTTTATTTTTAAATGTTATGGAGTCATTATTAGTTAAATTCTTTTGACATTTAATTTAATAATTTAACTACGTGCCTATAATTATGTTGCGACTAAATTATAGGATAGCTCAAATTTGTTCTTACGTTTAATGTTCATCATTTTTTTTGTAAGAACCTTTATTTTTACCGCAATTTTATCGCTGAAATATGAAGCTGAAAAATAAGATTTATTAAGAAACTGGTGAAATTGACATGATTCAATTAAATTGTCTAAATTTTCTCTCACCTTCAATAAATTAATTTTTGTAGTATACTTAAATAAAAAATATAGTCATTATGTAATTGTGGCATAAATTTACGAACATGTCATAGACTTTTTTTTTTAAAATTGGAATTGCATGGAAACTGATAAAATTCATTTTTATTTTCTATTCCTTCAGAAGTTTTTCTTCAAAAGGCTCAAGTTTTATCTTTTCTTCCTTCAAAAGTCAGCATGCATTATGTATAAAAATAATCCAAACACGTTGTTATTACTATGCTTCAAAAGACTTAAATTACAAAGCATTTTATAAAAAAATTTAGAAAACTTTTATAAAAAAAAAAAGTGTGATTGAATTTATTTTGTAATGTTAAGTAACATTCTTAAAATATTAAACGGAGGAAATTTTATTAAAATTGTCAGATTAAATTTAGTTTTTAACAATTTTCAGATTCCTTTGTTAAAATATTTTCAAAACGTTAGCTTTGTGACATCCTGTTAATAACTTTCAACTAAAAATATATTTGTTGTCATAAATGTCATAAAAATCAACATAATTGAAATGGAGTTGATATTTAGCATTGTTGTGGATACAATGAATTTTGTTTTTAGTACATCGCCGTCGATTTTAGAAATTTATTTACATTAAAAACATTTTTCTATTAAATTCAATATCTTTAGGATAGGAACTTTTTTTAATATTTATTCTGAGCTATATTTTTTTCCGCTGATTTTAATTGTAAAAATAAAAATTTCTCGATAGTTTACAAGAAAATAATTTTAGCTGTACTGGTTCTGTATGTCACAAAGCTTTTGCCAGTCAATGGGAAACTTGATCATTTAATTATACTTAATTCTAAAATGGCACTTAATTAAAACAAAGAGTTCGTTGTTGTTGTTGTCGTTATCGTTTCCCTCTTGGAAGGTGGGAAGAGGGGGCAACTCTGTTGTGATTGAGCACTCGTAGGTAGAAGTCTGACTTCTGTTCCGTGTCGTTGAAGGAGGGCAGTGCCTTCCGGGAGGACTTTTGGGAGAACTACTTTCCCTACTCTAGTGGGAGAACTAAATCTCCCACTAGATAGTCCGACTAACAAGGCAAGATGCTGTGAATCACAAACATCATCGAATCTCCTCGTTTTTTGAAACAGTGTTTACAACGAAGCCGCCCGTGGATTGAACTGAACCGTGCCACTGAACCACGAGTTAGACAAGAGTTCATTTTTTATTCATTATTAACTTTTATTATTATTTTTTTGCAAATGAATGTGTTTCATACCACTAATTTTTATTTTTTATTTTTATTTCGAAGTATATAAATTTCAATTTATGATTAAAAAGTATTTTTTTCTGCAATAATCGTGAATTATGTAAAATCTTAAAATGGAATATACTTACTTGAAAAAAATCATGAAAAATTCATAACACA
Organism: Caerostris extrusa; assembly: GCA_021605095.1. Taxonomy (NCBI): domain Eukaryota; kingdom Metazoa; phylum Arthropoda; class Arachnida; order Araneae; family Araneidae; genus Caerostris; species Caerostris extrusa. The sequence continues at coordinate 103,183 of BPLR01015737.1, read as the reverse complement.
TGGCAGTATTAAAATTTTAATAACGGACCTATGCCATAGTTTCATTTCACTACAGCAGTTAAAGTTTTTTTTAATTATTTCTATTATTTATTATTATGTTTTACCATTACCACTGTATAAAATTTATGTTTATATCTTAACAATCTTATATAACGTGATTCAACTATGATTAAAGAACTAACACAGAACTTAAATATTTTTACAAATTAGTTCGCTAAATGTGGAATTTGATTTCAAAATTAAAGAAACTGAATTTATTCTCTCTTAACTATACTTAAAAATATAAGTATAGTTAAGAAAGAATAAATTCCCCAAAAAAAGTCTTACTGGATCCTTTCCATTAAAACTTAACCAGCTTTTACTCTTTGGATAAAAACCGTAAATTAAATTCGTCCTCTTTGAAGAAAAGCCGCAAATGACTCTTACAAATGAAGGCAAATAAAGTTGCTGACACAACGGAAGTGTAGTTAAATCTTTTCATGCGGCACAATTGATTACCTGGCAGATCGCCAAACTTCCGCACAGATTTCCTGCATGATCAGTTCTTAACTCAACATGATTCCTTTACATCCAGTTCGTTTCAGAACGCACCACACGTACGTAGAAGCATCGGTCTGAACTTTTCGAAGCGAACAATTTCATTTCGAACCTTATGAGTTCCTGTTCCAACTTCGTTTTTGAATTTAAACGTCGTGTATTTTTTTTTTGATACCTTTATAACGATTTATCATCTGATGTGGTAATTTTCTGAAAATTAAATTGGAATCGGATATTTTTAATTAATTCATTTTATCAGCAAATTAGAATTCTTTTTTTTTAATTTCTAATTTTAAAATATCATTCCTTGCATCTTTTTTAATTCCTTTTTCCGTTTTGTATTGCGGATTATTGTCAGACAATTCAAAATTTGAAGCTAGTCGCTTTGATTTCATCAAATGAAACTATGAAAGATTTATCAAACCTATTATGACTAATGATTTAAAAGTAAATGTATGGGCGTGTGATGCCTCGATTTCTATATTTTAAACTAAAGGTGAATTAGCATGAAGATTAAATTTAGGTTATAAAAATTTCAATTTCAGATATTTTCAATTATACAATTTTTCAAAAGGACTCATTTTAATATCATTGTAGATTTGTCCATTAAGTTAAATAACTTCTGGAATATCTATTATTCACCATCATTTGTTGGAGATTTAATATTGGCATTGTTTAACCTGACGGTATTGTATTGTAGGTATTGAAAAACTGATATTGACGCTTGATTGTGCTGTAATGTTGTATATAAAATACTGTAAATAATAAATATAATAATATATATTACTATAATAAATAATATATATAATATACTCTAATATTGATACTTGATTGTACTGTTGTAATAATGTAATTGATTCTGCATTGTATAAATTACAGGCGTTGAAGAACTTAGCTGTAGTAAATGATGTCAAATAGTTATGTTTTCCCATGGATGTCAAATTGACTACCATGGGCAGTATTGAACTAAATCTATTATTTTTTATTGAAATATTGTTATGAACATGCCACTTTTATGTAATTAATTTCAGAAGATTATTCTCATTTGAAGCCAAAAATAATATTTAACCATACACAATATAGTATTTAACCATGCACAGAAGGTTAAATAATACGCTGTGTATGGTTAACTCATTTATTATTTAACCATACAAAGATGTTATTATATTCTTCGAATATAATGTCTTCCATATTACCCGTTGTTAAATGAATATAGTTTTGTTTAAGTGATAAATAAATAAAAAATCTAAAAGATTCTTAAAGAATAGGTTGTAAAAGCAAGTTGTTTATTTCCAAGTTTCAGCTGTTGGGCAGCATACTAGTTGGCATTAAAAAAATAAATAAAAGCAATGTTTTTATTGATTGTTAAAAAAAGATTGTTTTTATTTATTGTTATAAAAGAATCTCTGTGTACTTTTCAAAGTAAATTACTACGTCAAAGAATTTGGGAATGTATGAGATGTAATAGGCTTAGACTTGTCATTTAAAGCCAAAAATATTATTTAACCATACATAGTTTATTACTTAAAATACACAGATGATTAAATAATATACTGTGTATGGTTCAATTATTTATTATTTAACCATACACAGGAATATTATATTCTTCGATTATAATGTATTCCATATTATCCATTGTTATATGAATATAGTTTTTATCAAATGATAAATAAATAAAAATTCTAAATTCTTTATTTAAAGATAAAAAACATAAATGTTGTAAACATATTCTTGTAAACATATTCTTTATGTTGTAAAACAAGTTGTTTATTGTTGGTGTCCCAAGTTCCAGCTATCTGCCAGCATACTGGTTGAAATAAAAAAAATATATATAAACAAAAATTTTTTTTTTCCTCCTTTCCTTCTAGTTTTCAAAGCAAATTATTACGCCAAAGAATTTGTGATGTACGAGATGAAATAGGCCTAGACGTCTCAATCGCCTTTCCGGTAACAACCCTATAAATTGGCATTATTGGGATGTACTTCCAAAAAAGGTTCTGCCGTCCTTAATTAGCAGTATAAATGTCAGGACATGGATATGTCTTCTCATCTTTAGATTTCTCTTTCTGCGCTAAAATCTACCGCTACCTTCTTCACCATCAATAGTCAGTGCCTATTGGTTGCTGCTCCGTACTAGACCCTCTGATTTAGATGTGCGTTGGGAAACCACATTTGGCGACCTATCTCGCAGAAGGACTATATTCCGAGATTTTGACTCGCCTGAAACTAACTGTAAAACAATTTAATTTCCTACTTGGAAGTTCGCTTCCGTTCTTTAGTCGGAGATTAATCGGGAAAACACTTCTTCGAGACGTGAGTTGTACTTTAATATTCTTAATGGAAAATCAAGTTAATTGGAAGATTTCGCCGAGCAAGAATTTTTTTTTTTTAACTAAACAAGATGGGAAAAAAAATTTAAGAGATTTAAAGAATTTTCAGAAAGTTCTGTAATTAAAGTTTTCCAATAAATTCGTTTTGTTGTACTCTGAAAAATAGTGTGAATTTAAAGGAATTAGAATATTTTATTGGGAGGTTGTCGGGATTTTTTATAATTAACTTCTTAAACTTTACAATTTAATCAAAGTAAATCTGCATTTATATTTAGGTTTTATATTAAAATAACTGAATGAGTACAATTTTATTGTCTGTGGATTTGCTAAAGAAAATACACATTAAGTTGAATTACTCAGGAAAACTAGTAAAATATATATAGTAAAAATAATTCATAAGAAATCATTTACTTCTTATACTATTTTCAAAATTATTTTATTTCTTTTAGCAATAAATGTTTGTGTTTATATATTTTATGATTTTTAAATTTAATTTTAACTGTAAAAATGTGTTATATATACGCGGTATTAATGAACTTTTTAGCTTTTAATGCGTAATGTGTTTTTCTTAAATTTAATGATAAAAATTTAAAAAGAATATAAGTTACTTTTTTTCCAAAATTTAAAATTATTACAAATTATTAATTTTAATTTTAAAAATTCTTCAATTAATGTGGTAGATGAAAATATATTTTTATTATGAATTCAAACTTTTAAAATCCTGGCAATATATCACACACCAAGTTTAAAAACCTTTTTAAATGATATAATGTATACAATTTTTAATGAAAAATAATAAATTTCATTAAATAATATTTGAAATACAGTTGGCTACAAAATATTTGAAATGAATTGTTATATTAAAATATAAACACGCCTCTTGGAGCTCGAATACTTTCTGCCTTTGACTAAAATAAATAAATTAATTAAAAATTTTATAAATGTTTTTCTCTTAATGACTATAATACAAATATAATATACTTTGTATTTATATGAAATATATAAATGAATATATTTATTTATATTATATCTATATATCTGTATTTATATGAAATAAATAAAAATTATTTATTTATAAAAATTAATAAATAAATTTCAAAAATTAAATCAATTGATGTACGTGTATTAAAGTACTAATTTCAACATAGAAATAAAAATAATTAATAATTTGAGCCGTTCTGTGTTCAAAAGTAATAGACCTGAGTTTATATTAACGTCTTGCTTAATGTGAATTGAAAATATCATCTCACTAATATATGTATAAATTATATTTGATCACTTATATATGTATCACTTATATTTGATTATATCAATAAAAAAAAAAAACTCTGTATATTAGTATACAGTTTTATACATATTTTATGATAAATTAATAAAAAAATAGAAGATTTGTTAAAAATTATAATTAATTTTAAATTAATTGAAATAACTTGCTGTGTTATATTTGTTATAATTCAGTGATTTACCTCAGTATAGTGATAAAAAAATTTTCATATAAATATTTCATTTTATGCAATCTTAGATATATATTATTTAATAAGATATTTAATTTATTCAAACAGATCTGAAAATATTTACAACTGATTTTGTTTTTTATTTGTTAATTAATTTTATACATTTGGATAATTGTTACGCTTTGAATTTTTAAAATAAGATACTCTACATGCCATATATATAGTTATAATTTTCAGATCAAGACAATGAAATAAACAATTAACAATAGCTAACGTCTTACTTAATGTGAGCTACTGAAAGTATCATCTCACTTTTCTATATGTATAAATTATTTTATTTTGATCAACTTATATATGTATCACTTATATTTGATTATATTCATCATCGGCTTGTTAAAAATGTTTTTAAATTATGCCAATTTAATTTTTAAAAATGCTAATGAAATTATATTTCTGTATGATTTTGAAATAACTCGTTAATAAAAACAATGCCAATGAACATTCAAATAAAACAATTTTTCAAAACCCTAAGAAATCGAGTAAAAGGGCTTTCTCTGCAAGCATTTTATGTTTGCTGTAAAATCTGTTCTACAGAATAGCAGGTAATTCTTCGTTTCCGGTAGAGAATACATTTTCCATGTGTGTTTTACTGAAAAAATATTTTTTTTTTAATTCCGTAAATAGATTATGATTATCAATGGATTAAATATTTAATTTGGGAGATAATTATTATTTTTTTCTTAAAATTAAGTCTTTAATTTATCCTTTATTCACTTTATTTCTTAGAAGGAATGGCGTGGAAGAGTTATGCTGCCATTCAAATCTGAGCTGTATTTAATATCTTAATTTTTAAGTTAATTTAAATTTTTAAATAATTGATGGATTTTGAGTTGTAGTTGAATAATTTTTGCAATGTCTTTAATAGCAAGTTGTAACTTTTTAATTTAATGAGATTGTAGTTTAATAATTTGGTTTTTTTTTTTTCTATTCAAGATTATATTATTAAATGTTTGTTTAAATTTTCATTGTCTCTAAATGAGTCAATAAAGTTTCGTTAATTATTTATTTTTAATCTGTGTCGTATTGCTTTTGTCGAAATTTTATGTTATTTTTATAATACTAATTTTCCGTATTTAAATTCTTTACAGGGAAAATCGTAATGAATAATATGTATAGATGATATTAACAATACTAAATAAAATATTTGTATATATTCATTAAATAATCAGAATATTGTTTAATATCTAAAGCAAAATAGAGTTCAATTTGTTTAATTCTCCTCTGGATATAAATTATTATCTCGAAATATTTAAAGTAAAATAAAGTCTGAAAGAATTGCTTAATCATTTTAATGTAGGACGTAAAACTGTTTTGTTAAATTGTTCCATTGTGCTGCGTTTATTATACAATGCTTGTTAAATTAAGATAAATAATTCATTAATATTTCATTGAAATAATTATAAAGTATAAAAGCCATTAATTGAATTAATTGTCATTTCTGTCCGTTGCTGGTTTTGTGTATTAAAATGTCTCATTAAAATGTGTAATAAATATTTCAAAACTAATTTTTATTTTATTCAACTAAAAGGTTCTTTTTCTATTATATAATATATTTAATTTTTTATTGTTATACCTTTAAATATAAAGATTAAATTTATTTAATTTTTTATTATTATAACATACTAGCACCGTAACATTGTAATATATTTGATACATAAAAAAAACTGCTATAAAATAGTCTTTTTTTATTTAAAAGTTAAAAATATTAAGATGATAGGGAAGGATGATAAAGTTCATGAAGAAACCGAACATCATTGTATAGATTTTTCTAGTACTAAGTGATTTGTATTGAATTAATTTCTTTTATGAATTGTTTAAAACTTTTTATATTTTTGTGTAATTATATTTAATGTAAAATATTTTCTCTGAATCATTGGATCAATTTTTATTTTATCTGCCCGATAAGCGATAGAGATTTTTTTTTTTTTTTTTGAGGTTTTATTTTAGTTCAAATTATATGTGAAGAAATATGAAGGCTCTCTATTAAAATCTGTTATTCATTTATTTTGTTTTTTACTAGCTGCATAAATATCTCCGTATTCATCGATAATTTCTATCGTCCGATTCTTTCTAAAAAGCATTATTAATCAAATTACAGAAGAATAACTCGTGTTATCGTTATTATTTAATATAAAAGAAAAAAAAATTTTCAGGGGCTAAATGTCACACACTTTAGGATTTATGTATAGCGATTTTTATTAGGGTTTTGTTATACAGCTAAATTGTGTGTCTATGGGAAAAGTACGAAAATTTACCTATAGAGAATAGTGTTGTGATTTATTTGTGTGTCTATTTGAAAAAATGAAGATTTACCTATAGCGAATACTATTGTGATTTAATCGTGTTTCTATGGAAAAGTATGAAAATTAACCTACAGCGAATACTGTTGTGACTTTGTTACCGCAGACTAATAGACTTTCTATTTCAATCTTTGTCAGTTTTCTTTCGATATATCGAAAGAAAACTGACAAAGGTTACTACAACTTTAGTAATTACTAAAGACTACATTACTCAGCAAAGTAGTAATGTATATATAAATAGATTTCCTTTAATGCTTGAAATTTAGACAGGTTGCATATAATTGTCGCTATGTGCTATTGTGGAAATGTGATAGTAATATCCTATTATACATGTATATTTAATATTAATACAAAAACTATTTGGGAGAAGTATTTATGTATTGTACAGTACTATTATATATATTATAGTACTCGTATATATATATATTATAAATACAATACTATTTATAATATTTTAATATTCAATTGACAGTTTTTATATTCATATTCATAGATTGTAATCTAGTGAAAAAAATAGAATTATAAAAAAATGTGCAATTAAAGTTTACTCTAATATTCAACCAGCTACCTATCTATGAATTTAATATTAAAAAGACCCAAAAAACTTTATTTCAATATTAAAATTTTTAATAGCTATCGTGTTTGTCAGTGTAGTCAATCCCTGTCCCAAATATTTTTTTTTTTGTATCCATACATGCCCAATTGGATATCTCTGTCACATATACATGCCACCGATCAATGCCTTTCAGCGACACGAGAAAGAAGATTTCCAACTTGTATGGTTTCGAATTCTACACCATGGTCGCATGCGACTGCCGTCCGTGGCCCGTTCCCGCCAAGTGGTGGGCTTTTTCACGGCCCTACATCCGTTCATCCCGAATCCCATCTTGTGGCAACCCTACTCCCGTCTTTTCGGCGATTTTTCCCAACGTAGCGCTTTCCCAGCATGCAGGGCTCGGGCAGGAAACGGCCAATACTCCCCCTACTCTCTCTCTGTGCAAGGATTTTGTGAATGGGCTTCAGTTGTTGTTTTTTGAGGCTCGGAGGTTGTGAAATTTTCTGCAGGTTGTGTGTGCTTTGCTGCAAATTGCGCACGGGTTGGCTTGAGTGAACTTTCGATTGCAGTTTAGTGTGTAAGTATTTTTTTATCTTCATAATTTTGATAGATGCCCTCATTTTTTTTTCCACTAAAAAATTGAATATGTTGAACAGATGGGTTCAATTGGCTAAACGCTTTGATGAAAAAGCTGAACTATTGATGATATTCAAAATAGTTGTAATCTATCTCGTTTATTGTTGATTTAAATTTATTTAACAGCAAACCAACAAAATAATACATATGTATGTATAGACATCATGTATTTATAGACATCAGTTTTGTGATTATGATTCCTTACCAGCGTAACGCATTAGAAATGCTTTATGTCATATTTACTTTCCTGTGATTTAAAAAAAAAAAGTAAAAGAAAACATTTAGTGTAAGGCTAACAAAACTGATTTATTGGGGCCAGTTAAATTGCATGTAAACTCACTAGTTGCTTTTGTTTGTTACTCTACCATTGTACCTTCGAATCTAGCTGTGGCAAGTATGTTTGTGAGTGGCTTGGAATCCATTTTAAACTGTAGGTCCCGGTCTCATTAGCCCAAAGTGTGCACAAAATGACCGTAGAGCGGCAAACCAAACTATCATTGTTATTACACGTGAAGTCATTGTTTCACGTGTGATCTCACTGATTGAATACGAAGTAAGTGTACGATTCTAAAGCAAAAATGTAAAATTCTAAGCAACACGAAATTTTTCAAATATATTTATCAGTATTTGCTTGTGAATTTATAAAATTGCATGTAAACACACTAGTTGCTTTTCTTTGTTACTGTACCGTTGTTTACTACACATGAAGCAGATGTTTCATGTGTGATTGCACTGATTAAAAACGGTAACACGAAAGCTAGTCTCCATTCAATTACTTAGTCTCTTTCTAATGTTTATCATTCAAAACTTTTCTTTCTTCTTTTCTTGAAAATTTGGTTTCGTCTCTTTTGTTTACGGTTGTCCTTAATTTCAATTATACCTAAGATGGAATCCATTAGAAAAATACGTGGTTGACGAATGTAAATGTACGATTTTAAAACCAAAAAAAAAAAAAAAAAAAAAAAAAAAAAGTCGGAAGTTTTCAAATATATTCATCACTATTTGCGTGTGGATTTATTGAATAGTTTTTGTCGTAAGACTGACATGAAAATTGAACTCTATATATGAAGTAAGTTATTCTTAAAAGTGTACATTGAATATAATTTAATATTATCGTTGTATTATTATTAGTTAGATGTCGTCATTACAATTATAAAACAAATTTATCTCTTTCGGGTTTCGAATTAAGTAATTTCAATTTTTCGATTAACTTTTCAATCACCCAATTATTTCTTTTAATAAAATATCCAATCATTATTTTATTATTATTATTGCCTAGATTTTATTTATTTATTTTTCATATGGATATCTTTTTATAAATGTTACTTTTAAATGAAAAATCTTACGCTAAAATTGTAATTTTGGTGTGGTTTTATGCGTGAATAATAAAATGTTTTAAAGAAAATGATAGCTCCAAAATTATTCGAAATAACTTTACACTTCTAGTAATATTATTTTATCAATTAATTCTATACTGCTTTTTCATATAAAAATGTATATTTTTAAAATTTTAACATCTCTTTTAATATAAGCTTTAAAACATTTAACAGTATGCTGAATTTTTGCAAAATAATAACTTTTTATAAATTATTTTTTGTTAATTAAATGTAAAATACGTTTAATTAAAAAATGCATTCATTGCAAGTTTGAATTTTTTTTTTTCTTCTTATTGTAGGAAATACACTGTATAGTACACAAAAGTTGAAAAAATTTTAAAACATAGAGGTGATACAAATTAAATTAAATGTAAATAAAATTTAGCGGAAACATTCAAATACATGTGCATTGTTTTTAATACCGCTCTTATGATTTAGCAGACCTTTTAACTATACTATATATATATATATATATAATTATTATTGTTATATGTTAATTTTAAATAAATAAATTTAATTAATTTAATGTGGGGCGTGCTACGTGACTAGAGGTATGGTGCTCGGTGCAAACCGTAAACCGTAGATCCTTAAACCTTTGTCCGTTTAAGCTGTAGGTCTCGGTCTAATATGAGCATCGAGCGTAGGGCTGACAACCTTGTCCCGTAATAAGATATTATCTCTGGTCTCGAAATCTGCCAGCAGGTACACGAGCTGGAGCCACCGTGGGACTGTTGCGCCACTGCTGATGATAAATTAATTTAATATATTTTAATTAATTAATTATTTATATTATATTATATATATAAATATAGTTATTTATTTATTTATACTATAATTTAAAAAACTGTGATGCTCTTTCCTGCTCTACATCAAAATATAATTTACTTTTTGTTATAAATTACTGTCCAAAGCATCTTATTAAAAGCATCTCACTAGATTATTTCATTTCCATAATTTGTGAGCCAAGCATTTTTTCCTTTCACATGTCAAGAAAGTATATAAATGATGACATTTCCCCTCTCCACTATATATAAAATGCATTGTTTGGGGGAGGGGACAGCAGCAAATTTGTTCCCGTCTACTTTAATATGAAACGCGTCCTTCTATAAATATTAGAGCATCATCTGCAGAGTCTGTCTGGTTTTCTCTCTCCAGTTTTAATCTCTTTATTGTTCCTGGACTGGGCGTGTCGCACAGGTTAGATTTAGTTTTTAATTTTTTATTGTCCATTACACTAATATGACTTCATTGAACTTCAGAATGCATGTTTTGATTTTGATAGGATCTTTTTTTAATGATTATTTAAAAAAAGAGACAGAAACCTTTATATAAGCTATACATTAATCTTATTTTTTTCATACAATGTATTTTAAATGCCACAGCCACATCATACTTAAAGAGTCTTAAAAAATGAGAAATCGAAGTTTTCCTCGATTTCCATTCCTTTTATCTATCATCATCATGATCAGTGGCGCAACAGCCCATGGTGGACCAAGGACATCTATTGACTGGCAGATTCCGAAACGAGGGTTTTTCTTTTTTTCGGGGTAGAGTTGTCAGCCCTATGTCCAACGCTCTACAGCTATTTTAGACCGGGTCTTGCGGTTTAAAGTGGATTACGAAGAACTACAATCATCCATGACACCACCATCCAAACCTGAACCCGAAACTTGTGGCGCCGAGTGCTAGAATGCCAGTCTCTCGGCCATCAGGCCATTTAGTTATGTAATTATATCTGTCACATTTAGTTATGTAATTATATCTGTCACATTTAGTTATGTAATTATATCTGTCACATTTAGTTATGTAATTATATCTGTCACATTTAGTTATGTAATTATATCTGTCACATTTAGTTATGTAATTATATCTGTCACATTTAGTTATGTAATTATATCTGGTCACATTTAGTTATGTGATTATATCTGTCACATTTAGTTATGTGATTATACCTATCACATAATTAAAAAATATTAATTATTAGAAATAATACTTTTCAGTTAAATCAATTAATAATGTGTGCAGTACTTTTACAATATTTCATATTCATTTAATAAATGCTTTCACTAACATTTGTCTAATTTCACAGGGCACGAATAATAAATTTTTCCTGAATTCATTGCTTAAAAATTATAATAATAAAACAATTTTTTTTTTCACTGAATTCACAACATTTTTATCTGCATATTTTGATTTTGTAATTAGACTTCTGTAACTTCTGTGACAATTTTACTGTAGGTGATGTACATATATTATATTAGTTTTCTCTCTATATAAAGTTTTAACAAAGCTTTAATATTAAGAGAAATATTTATTTATTACATAGTTATTGTACATACTATCTGAATAACGGAAGTTTTAATGGATACTAAAATCTTACGTCATAGAACACCAACCATTTGTGTGCTTGAACTTTTGTCTACTGAGTGGTTGGCGTTGTACGACATCGCATTTTTAGTATTTGGTGAAAACCACCTTAAGTTCAATTTTCTAGTTGCTATTAGAAACAACATGTATATTAATATTCTAAATGTGTGTATTATTTGAAAAATCATTTTTATGTTATCTTTCTCCTTAACTAGGTTTCTTGAATGGATTTGAAACTTTTTCTTTCATTTTTGTATTTATTAAATCTTTTTTCCGGTAAAATATATTTGTTATACGTATAAATAAATTTTTATAAATTTGTTAAAAATAATTGTAATTATTATCAATGTAAATTTTCTGCGATCCTGTTATATTTAAAGGCAGAAATGACTATTCCATTTTAAAAAGTGAATGAAAACGCGTCGGTGATAACAAAGACACATCAAGAGATAAAGCAGGAAGGACTATTCCATTCAAAGCGGAAACCCACTAATGATGTGGAAGTTGGCGTGTCAATCTCTCTAACCGATAATCTCCTTCCAAGGAATATATTTAAATATCTGAATTAAATTAAGAGTTAGATTCCGGATCAATTTAAATATGAATGCAGCTAATTGGAAGTTTCAATTGTTTCAGCTTCAACTACTAAAGCATTTGAAGAAGTCTTGTGCGTTGGATTATCTAAAATTATCTAAAATCCATTTTTGGATTATCTAAAATTGAATGGAATATTTCCTTTTAGTAAGATAAATAAATGCGAGTTTCAAGCTTTTGACCAATGCAGAGATAAGATATAGAAAGAAAAATTCCACTTGAATACAAAAATTTAATATATTTTACCGGAAAAAGATTTAATAAATACAAAAGTGAAAGAAAAAGTTTCAAACCCATTCAAGAAATCTAGTTAAGGAGATAAGATAACATAAAAATGATTTTTTCAAATAATACACACATTTAGAATATTAATATACATGTTGTTTCTGCTAGCAACTAGAAAAATTGAACCTTAATTATAAGTACTTAAGGTGGTTTTCACCAAATACTAAAATACGATGTCATACAACGCCAACCACTCAGTAGACAAAAGTTCAAGCACACAAATGGTTGGTGTTCTATGGCGTAAGATTTTTTAGTATCCATTAAAAAACTTCCCCTTATTCAGATAGTATGTACAATAACTATGTAATAAATAAATATTTCTCTTAATATTAAAGCTTTGTTAAAACTTTATATAGAGAAAAAAATTGCATGCAAAACGAATTATCTCAATATTATAATTTGTATAACATAAGGAGCCTGATGACCGAATGACTAGCACTCTGGCGCTCGGTGCCATAGGTTTCGGGTTACTATTCCAGAGGTGCCATGGATATGTGTAGGGGTTCGGAGTCCAGTTTTCGTAGGTTCCGTTCTAATATGGCTGTTGAACGTTGCGCGTAGGGCTGACAACCCTACCCCTGTAAAAACATCTCTTAATATTCCAGTAGGCAGGTCTTGGCCCAGAATGGGGCTGTTGCGCCAATGATAATGACATACGTAGATAATAATCGATTTCTTGTCCTTCAAAGTTATTTACCCCTACTCTGAAAGTTTCGATGATAAGGCTTGATGCGTCAGAGTAATGATATCTTAACGTATTCCACAAGCAGGAATCGAATCAGACACATTGTCTTACATAGTAATACCCACACAACACCACGGAAAACGAGTGAAAAAGAATATAGGTGCCATATTTGCCAATGCCTGGAACTTTGACCCGAAGGCATATATTTAACGCCAGATATTTAGCATATCCAAGGCCTTGTACTCTGCACCCTCATTCTTTTTTATGATACATCAATGGGTTTTGTGTTCCACTCATTGTATGCCATGGGCAACCTGCTGACAGGTGATGAGAGGAGGCCTCCCTAGAGGACATTTAAAAGTAACTACCCTGCTTTTGTGTGTTTTCTGGCAGAAAACTCTCAACAGGAAGTCTTACGAGTACCATTGCACACGTTGCCACAATCGCCATCGGATTTTCTCTTTTCAGAAAGCATTGACTGTAACAGCAGCCGCCAATAGATTCGAACCTCCGCCCTCCTGCACTTTAGGTGCAAACATTACCATTGCGTCTTGAATCGCATAGATCGAATAATCGAACATTTTTGCCATTACAGTTGCTTTTTTTACTTCATTCTACACATATAGACCAACGGATGGATTTTGCAGTTTAGGGATTTATTGTGCCTCTGACACAGACAACAGCTTTTTGACTTTATTTATAGATTTATGAATCGAACTTGCCGTGTTCATAAATCAATCCTATATCCACCATATCCTAATATACTTTATATGTATAATTACATAAAGATTACAATCCATAAATTTCCTTTTCATCATTTAAAATCTGCATTCGGTTTATCAAGGAATTGAATAGACTTGGATACTGTGTGACATTAAAAATTCCTTCTCCTAACAAACGCTACAGTATTTGGATATTGACCGTTCATAAACAGTTCAGTATGCAGAGTACACAGATTGAATGCGAAATCTGGTTTCGCGTAGGTGGATGAAAAGCAGGCGTTCTGCCGGCGGGGTTCTAATGGAAATCGATCCGATGGAAATTGAAATCCCACTGTTCTAAGCGCAGGGATTAGGAGTCAATGAGACGCCTTTGTTAGAAAGAAGCAGTAGTTTGAGTTTCAGAGGATTTTCCATGCGTCTGTGTGTTTATTGTAATGGCATTGTGCGAGTGAAACGGCTTTAGAAATGATTTCATAGTTAATAATTCTAACTCTTTGAATTAGGATCATTTTTGATACATTTGGTTTAAGTAAATACACTGTAAATATAGTTGTGGGTTTGAAACGGAGATCGATCGATCATTTCTAAAAATACCCCTTTTTTAACTTTTTATTTCTTTGTTATAATTTTTTTTTTTGTTACTCATTTTTTATTTTTAATGTTATTTTTTCCTTTTTCGCAGAGTTTGTGTTGTAAGCACTTCAGTCATTCTTATTTTACACATATTTTTCGAGAAGGGTTTAGAATAGTTGTATATCAAATTATAGATTTCTAATAATATTGTTTTCATAGTTTTTGCTCATTGGTGGTATTGTGTGGTGAGAGACCGTTAGAACTTTTTTTTTTAATTTGAAAGGAGGTCAATAAACAAAAAAGTTTTTAAAGCTTCTGGTCAATTACGTTATATTTACTTGAATAAAAATAAATATGTTATATAAAATGAAATTTCAAGAATATTACTAAATGTTTTTATTGTTGAATATTTGACAAAAATTGCTGTTATTTGCATAATTTTTTTTTTTAATTTGGCTTTTTTTAACTCCTTGTGTGCAGACTTTTTAATGAAATAAAATTTCTTTTTGATAAAAAGTAAAACTATTGATTCTCTAAGTGTCAAATATAAAAAATGGCATGCATGATACAAAAATAAAAGAGTTACTGATGAATTGAGTGCAAAAAATTGAGTGATACTGATTCGAATATGTAAGTATTCACTCGTTACAGAGAAATGTTTTATTACTATTAACAGTGTACTTAAAAAGAAACATTTGAGAACAGGAGAAACATTTTTGCTTTTAAATCACACGAAGTTTATTTGTTAAAAATTTTGTGCAAGATATAGTATATAATTTGAATATTTAATTAGAATGGTGTAAATTTAGTGCAAAATATAGTA
The DNA here is from genome assembly GCA_021605095.1 of Caerostris extrusa. Classification (NCBI taxonomy): domain Eukaryota; kingdom Metazoa; phylum Arthropoda; class Arachnida; order Araneae; family Araneidae; genus Caerostris; species Caerostris extrusa. The sequence goes on along the minus strand of BPLR01015737.1, from coordinate 87,885 downwards.
TATCATTTGAATGTTTTATTTGATGTTGTAAATGTAGTGCAAGACATGGTGTATAATTTGAATATTTAATTAGATATTGTAGATTTAGTGCAAGGTATAGTCTATAATTTGAATATTTAATTAGATGTTGTAGATTTAGTGCGAGATATAATATATAATTTGACTATTTAATAGGATGTTGAAAATTTAGCTCAAGATATAGTGTATAATTTTATTATTTAATTAAATTAGATGTTGTAAATTTAGTGCAAGATATAGTACATAATTTGAATATTTCATTAGATGTTGTAAATTGAGTGCAAGATATAATATGTAATTTTATATTTCACTAGATGTTGTAAATTTAGTGCAAGATATAGTCTATAATATGAATATTTCATTAGATGATGTACATTTAGTGCAATATATAGTATACAATTTTAATATTTCATTAGATGTTGTACATTTAGTTCAAGATATAGTATACAGTTTGAATATTTGCTTAGGTGTTGTAAATAATCATAATAAATTAGCAATCGTCTCATAATGGGTAAACTCTTTGCACAATTTTGCAATCAGTTTTAAGCGTGATAAAATTTATAAAAGTTATCTTAAAAATTTCTAAATTGGAGCACTTTCAGGTTATAAAATAGTAATTACCTGTACCGAACTCTTGAAATTCCGCTTACATTTCTATACTTGCATAATTTCTAAAAGCCCCATGTGATGCTGCCGCTTTGATCCTGTAATAGAACAGAGAGGCGAACATGGACCTTCGTAAATTTCCTATAATAATTAAATTTAGGCACCTTTCCTTTTGAAAATGTTATTTTTAGTATGTTGAAGGCAGGGAAGCGACCGCTTTGCAGAAAAGTAACGGCGCGTAACTTAGTTAATAATATCGAAAACTTGTTATTGCGCATAACTTTTATCGGCTCTTTAAAAGGACCGGGAAAATGTGGGGATGTTGAAAAAGAGTTGTGATCGTAAAACGGGTGGTCTTGAATATCTTTAAATAAAGTTCGGCTCCTTTATTTTATTTTTAATTGAATCCATTTTCGATATTCTGGATCATATAATCGAAATGTGGGTGAAGTTATTAGGGATGGTTTAATGGGTTTTTATTTAGTTTAATTAATTTATTTCACTATCTTAATTTCATTTACTTGGTAATGAATGGTTAATGAAAACTAGTAGTTACTGGAATTTTTATCATGTCATAAAAAGTCATACGATCGCTGAATTGAAATGTAGATCAAAATATTTTCGATAGCTTCAGATCTTTTATTTAAAGATGATTTATTGCAATTCTAGAATTGAATATTTACTTCATACAACATTGTGTTCATATTTTTTGTACATCTATAGTCGAAATGGGTCCTGATGACTGAGTGACTAGCTCTCGGTGCCACAGATTTCGGGTTCGTATCCCGGCTGTGCCATGGATGTTTGTAGTTGTTCGGAATCTATTTTAAATCGTAGGTCGCGGTTTAATATAGCTGTTAAGCATTGGGCTGATAATCCTACCCCGTAACAAGAAAAATATCTCTCGTCTCCTAATTTGCAAGTAGGCTGATGGCCTTAGCCCACCCTTGGGGCTGTTGCGCCAATGATGATGATGATGATAGTGGAAATAATTGAAAATTTTTAGATTTGAGAAAGGATATTGGAACCAAAAACGTTTACTACTGGTACCTAGTCTTATTTTATTATCCTATTATTTCGAATTAATTTCTTTGTATATAGATTTTTTTATGAAACAAAATTTTCTGTAAAAAACAGATAAATAGAATTATTAAATCTTTAAATTTCAAATGTCAAAAATAACATAAATGACACTGATCCCGAAATTTCATCTCACTTTTCTACTTCTTCATTGGCGCAACAGCCACACCAAGGTGGGCAAAGGCCGTCTGCCTTCTGGAAGATTTCGTGACAGGAGATGTTTTCTTTTAGGGTTATCAGCTCTACGTCCAACGCTCTACTGTATTATCACTCACAACTGAGAAATATTTGTTGTATAGAATAGAATACTTAAAGTGTAACAATTGAGAATAGGAAAAATAGTTTTGCTCTTAAGTCACAAAAATGAATGTGATCAGATGTTGTAAATTTAGAGAAAATATAATTTCTTTAAATTAACAATTGCCTTAAAGTTGAAATACTTAAATGCACAATTTTGTACTTCATTCGCAAGTATTGCCTTCTTTTTTTTTTTACTTTTAATAATGCGCATTTAAATTAAATATAATTTTTAAATTTGTAAGTTGCAACATGTCCAATTTAATGAATAGTTACTTTTTCTAACTCTTAAAATCTCTCATAAATTTTTGTTGCTTCATATCCCACTTGGTTGACAGAAACATCTTGACCAAGTCCAAGGGAAGGGGGAGTTTCTGTTGTGATGGAGCACGCGTACTGATTTGGCTTCGTGTCGCTGAATAAGGAAGGCAAAAAGGAGTAGTTTCCCCCTAAAGTCTGAGAGGACACTACCTCGCATTCGCGTATCGTATGAAAGAAAACTCGGAAAACTCCCACCAGATAGTCCGACGAACGATGCAAGATACCGACGAACCTCAGCCCTAATGCTCACCAGCGGTGCACGTGGCCATTGAGCATCGAGTTGGGCTAATTTATGCATCTCGCATTTAACAAAATTAAATACTTAAGATGTAATTTAAAAACATTTTTTTTTTTTTTTTTTGCTATATTAGAATTATTATCGGATCTTTCTCAAATGTTCTTTTTATACCAAATTTTTTTTTCGAGATTAGAACGAATAAGAAAAATTAAAAACACGAATTTTATTTAATAAAATATTTAAATTTGAACCATTTTTAAGTCTAAATCTTCAATATAAAGTTTATTTCTATAGTTTTTTTCTATTTGTTTTGTTCTTTTTATGCATTTTGCTCTTTTTTTCTGCATTTCATAAATCTTTTTTAAATGGAAGAGCACTGGAAGGTTAAGGCAAATGGCAATGAAGAATACATTCCATTTAGAAATAAAATAATTTTATTTTATATAGAAACAATTGAATATATCATTCACTTAAAGAGCACATTGCGTTTTTCTTAAATTTTAAATTATACAAATATAAATAGTAAGAAATAGTTATTATACAATAACTCACTGCAGATAAAACTATGTGTAAGTATTGTTAGATGAAAAAAAAAAAAAAAAGATAAATTCTATTATATTTTACTCTAAGAAAATCTAAAATAAACACAACTTGTGAGAAATATATTTGAAATCGAGTAAAAATCCCCGTTCTCTCTTTCAAATGTCTTCTTTTCCAACTATTTCTAATACCATTCTCTCTAAAAGTGGAAATAAAATGATAGGATGGTTTTTTTTTCCTGCATTCCATCCAAACCTAAATCTCTTCTTTTAAATGGGGGAGAGCACTAAAAGGTCAAACTAAGTAGCAATAAAAGATGTGTTCCATTTATTTTTGTTTAACGTTAAAGGAGAGAGGACAAAATTGTGCCGTTTTGTTCAACGTTATCGCAACAACCACCCGTATCTCCCAAATGAAACTTTTACTGAAATGCAAGCAGAAAATGAAACGTTTTTGTTTTTCTTTCAAACACTATTAACTTCGAATGAATCGGAAAAGAGCGAAAAGAAATAATTAAATGGAATAAACAGTATAAATTTGTACCTGTTTTCTTTTTAAAATAAGATATCACTCGAAAATATTCGCTTCAATTATGTCCCGAAGAAATGTCCCGATTTATTTATTCTTTAAAATCTTTCTTTCACGAGTTATTTTGTGTATTTTTTACTTCACAAATACGCATAAAATGCACATATAAGTATACAAAATATCTGTATTTAGAAATAAATAGACCGACTATCTCTAGTTATGTGTAAATAGACCGAATATCTGTACTTATGTATAAATAAACCGAGTATCGGTTCTTATGTATAAATAGACCGAGTATGTGTATTTAGGAATAAATAGACCAAGTATCTGTACTTATGTGTAAATAGACCGAATATCTGTACTTTAAATAGACCTATTATCGATACTTATATATAAATAGATCAAGTATCTGTACTTTTAAATAGACCAATTATCTATACTTATATATAAATAGACCGAGTATCCATTTTATAGTATCTGTACTTATAATATTTACACTGAAGTGACAAAAGTCATGGGATACCTCTTAATATCGTGTCGGGCCTCCTTTCTCCCGGCGAAGTGCAGCAACTCGACGTGGCATGGACTCAACAAGTCGTTGGAAGTCTTCTGCAGGAATATTGAGCCATGCTGTCTCGATAGACGTCCATAATTGTGAAAGCGTTGATGGTGCAGGATTTTGGGCACGAACAGACCTCTCGATGATGTCCCATAAATGCTCGATGGGATTCATGTCGGGCGATCTAGGTGGCCAGATCATTCGTTGGAATTGTCCAGAATGTTCTTCAAACCAATCGCGAACAGTTGTGGCCCGGTGACATGGCGCATTGTCATCCATAAAAATCCCATCGTTGTTTGGGTACATGAAGTCCATGAATGGCTGCAAGTGATCTCCAAGTAGCTGAACATAAGCATTTCCAGTCAATGTTCGGTCCAGTCACACCAGAGGACCAAGTCCATGCCATGAAAAACAGCCCACACCATTACGGAGCCACCACCAGCTTGAACAGTGCCTTGCTGACAGTTTGGGTCCATGGCTTCGTGGGGTCTGCACCACACTCGAACCCTACCATCAGCTCTTACCAACTGAAATCGTGACTCATCGGACCAGGCCACGGTTTTCCATTCATCTAGGGACCAACCGATATGCTCACGTGCCCACGAGAGTCGTTGCAAGCGATGTTGTTCTGTCAGTAAAGGCACTAGAGTCGGTCTTCTGCTGGAATAGCCCAAGAAAGCCAAATTTCTCCGCACAGTTCAAACAGACAAGTCCCTTGTACGTCCCACATTGATTTATGCGGTTATTTGACGCAGTGTTGCTTGTCTGTTAGAATTTACGACTCTTTGCAGACGTCGCCGGTCTCGGTCGTTAAGTGCAGGCGGTCGACCACTGCGCTGTCCATGGTGGGATGTTATGCCTGAAATGTCATACTCTCGGCACACTGTTGACACAGTGGATCTGGGAATGTCGAATTCCTAACGATTTCCGAAATGGCATGGCCCATGCGTCTAACTCCAACTAACATTCCGCGTTCAAAGTCTGTTAATTCCCGTCGTGCGGTCATCATCACGTCAAAACCTCTTCACATGAATAACTTGAACAGAAATGAAAGCTCTGCGAAAGCACTGCGCATTTATACCTGTTCTACGCGATGCTACTGCCATCTGAAAATTTGCATATTGCTATCCCATGACTTTTGTCACTTCAGTTTATATAAATAGAATCAAGAATCATTAGTGGCTGTACTAGAATATTTGTACGAGGAGGAGGCACCGATTTCCACTTATGGTGTTTGATATAATCAATACTTCTAAATTGAAGTACATTTGGTAATGGTTATGATAGTGTCTTGCATAAACAAATGGACGTCCTAGTTGGAATTTTCCACGATAATACATGCGAATTCATATTGAGCAGTTCATCTTGAAAGGCCTCATAAAAATATTAATTTCCTTCCATCTTATCTACATACAACATTAACACATCGATGTATCTGTTATTATTTAGCAATTTAAATTCTAAGAGCATTACGCCCTATTCAATCTATGTTTGATTTGGTTTGTCACTCTACGGTCATTTTGTGCACACTTTGGGCTTATTAGACAGGGACCTACTGTTTAACGTGGATTCCGAACCACTAACGAACATACATACAGCCCGTTGTACCTGAAGCCTGTGGTACCAAAGGCCGCTATTCAGTCTATGAGACAAAGTCTGCGTACTGAAATGGTGTGCATCATCATATAATCAACAACTTGAAGTAAATATGGTGAAAGCATAAATTCCATGTGTTAACCTCGGCATTGGAAGTAAAAGAGTTAATGTGTTTTAAATTGCAGTAGAACCTAACACCAACAGTGACCCACTGAATTAATGATTTCTTAAATAAACTAATAAACTTTCCGGTCTATAGATCTAACGCTCTGAATTGAGAAAGGAAAACAATTAATTATTCATTTAACATTTCTGGTATTTAACTGTTGTTTTCAAATGCTAATATTTTGTTGGGAGCAATTTCGTCGGAACTGCAAATATGTAAAACATATATAAACTTGTAGAGGGTAAATAATATACAGGGAGAAACTTCTGCACTGCAGCCATACTTAGCCACCACAATTTAAAACAAATACTTCAAAGGTTGATATCTAAGAGGCTGGCTCTCTTCTCCCCTCCTCCTTCTAAACTATAGAACTTTCTGACCTACAGATTAATTATATTAATCCCCGGAATATATGTGGAAATTTTTTTGATTCAACTTCACTTATCAGATTTTGAAACAAATTATCTTATATTTGGAACTAACCTTATGCTTTCCCAATCAGACCGCTGAAGAATAATATTTTAACTGATGTTAAATTAATTTTAATCTGCACACAATATTAACTGTTATTAAACATGCCAAGAATGCTTTTATCTTTTTTTTTGTGCAGATAAGTTGCCGATAATCTCTTTTCACCTCTGGGTTCATATACTAAAACCCTTAAGCATGGTGTTATGCTATAGCTCTGTTCTTTTTACCTCAATGTCTTCTTGTACACAATATTTTCTTTGCGTTCCCTGTTCTAAAATTTAATAAATGATTTCCACCTTAACTCATTTGCCATGTAATGTCTGATCTACTCATCATATATCGCCCAAACCATGCATCACGATCCACAGAAACTAAAAAAACAAGCTTTAACATACTTTTTGCATTCGGAATCGGTGTTGGGTCGCCGAAGTGGGAAATTGTTTGACAAGTTTCATATGTTCAAGTCCAATACGTGTAAAATTCGAAATATCCATGAATTGAAAAAGAATAAAATAATTTTTTATCTACCTAATATTTCGTATTTTAAACTATAACCTTAATGATTGTTGCATTTGTTTAATAAGTTAATTTTTGTACCATCTCTGCAATGTTAAATGCCATTTCATACACATGCTTCAACTTTTCAATACACAAGTTCATTTATCTGAAACAACTTTTTCAACTTCAACAGTAAAAAAAAATGCTTCAACTTCTTTTCCCTACCGTTACTTTGCCGACAATCCCTGTCTTCTGGGTCGATAGGCTGGAACTCATACACGCGGGGGTTATGTTATAGCCGTGTGCTATTGCAAGAGCCGGAATATATTTTAGTGCACTTTTCTCGCGTTTCCCCTTTTTTTTTCTCTCTCTCCACTACTGCCTTACTGCTTTTTATTGTTTTTCTTTCTCCGGTTCACTCACCCTTTCCAGATTTAATGGCTGGCAGAGGTCGGATGCGAGGACATATTCAGATCCTTTTTTTTTTTTTTTTTTTTACCATCTCTTCTTCCATTTGGTGTTGCAAGAAGGTTTCCCTGGAGGTCAATTTCTGTTTTTCCGTTGAACTTAGTATCCAACTTGTGCCTTTTTTTCCACCACCGCAACAAACCTCTGATGCTGTTTTCTTCTTTTTTTTCCTTTTTATTTTCCTGTTGGCAAAGTTCGATTTGTTTCTTTCTTAATGGTGCGTTGGATTGCTGTTATATCTCGGTGGATTATGGAGGAAATTGGGATGCTTGTTGATGAAAGATGACTTCCGTTAGTTAGTTGTTGTTTTTTTTCAAGTTAAAGATGGGGAACGGTTGCGAAAAAATATTGGTAAAAGTATCACCGTGTTTATTTATTGACGTAAATGTTTTCATAAAAACTGAATTGTGGAACACTGGGTTATGGATTTTAACTGTTTTGTATTTTAGTTATTTACCTCTTGCATTTAAGTACACAAAGCTATAAGAAAAGAAAAGTATATAATGTATAAAACAATCACTTAAGTATACAATATATGAAACAGATTTACGCATGCAGTATATAAAAACAATCACAATTACTTTGACAGGAGACAAGATTTGACAATTTTTTTCAATTGTCATTCTAAAATTATTATTTTCAATGATCTACCAAAAGGAATTACATTATATGTGATAAAGCTCTCTTCTTCCATTGGGTTTTGAAGGTTTCGCTGGAGGTCAATTTCTGTTTTTCCGTTGAACTTAGTATCAATCTTGTGTTATTTTTTTCCTCCACCGCAACAAACCTCTTTCTTTTTCTTTTTTTTTTTTTTTTAGTCCTGTTGGCAAAGTTCGATTTATTTCTTTCTTAATGGTGCGTTGGATTGCTGTTATATCTCGGTGGATTATGGGGGAAATTGGGATGCTTGTTGATGGAAGGTGACTTCCGGTAGTTTAGCTTAAAAAAAAAAAAAAAAGATGGAGACTGTTGCAAAAATATTGGAAAAGTATCATCGTGTTTATTTGATTGACGCCATGTTTGTTTTTATTGACGTAAATGTTTTCCTTAAACTAAATTGTGGAACACCGGGTTATGGATTTTAACTATTTTGTATTTTAATTATTTACCTCTTGCATTTTAGGTACACAAAAGTATAAGAAAAGTATACAATGTATAAAACAATCACTTAAGTATACAATGTATAAAACAATCACTAAGTATAGAATATATAAAACAAGTCATTTACTTATGCAATATATTAAACAATCACAATTACTTTGACAGGAGACAAGATTTGACAATTTTTTTTCAATTGATTTTTCAATTTCATTCTAAAATTACTATTTCAATGATCTACAAAATGAATTGAAAAAATGAATGAAAAAAAACGAAAAAAATGGAAAAAAAAAAAAAATGAATTGCATTATATGTGATAAAGCTCTCTTTCTTCCATTTGGTTGCAAGATGGTTTCCCTGAGGTCAATTTCTGTTTTTCTGTGAACTTAGTATCCATCTTGTGTTTTTTTTCCTCTACCGCAACAAACCTCTGATGCTGTTTTCTTCTTTTTTTTTTAATTTCCTTTTTATTTTCCTGTTGGCAGTTCGATTTGTTTTTTCTTAATGGTGCGTTGGATTGCTGTTATATCTCGGTGGATTATGGAGGAAATTTTAATGCTTGTTGATTAGAAGATGACTTCCGGTTTTTTAAATATCTTTAACGAAGACTGTATGTAAAAACATATTGGAAAAGTATCACCATATTTATTTATTGACGTAAATGTTTTCATAAATAAATTGTGGAACACTGGGTTATGGTTTTTAACTGTTTTGTATTTCAGTTATTCACCTCTTGCATTTTAAGTATACAAAGGTATAAGAAAAGTATACAATATAAAAACAGTCACTTTAAGTGTGCAATATGTAAATCAATAAGTAACTATATATAAATAAAAATCATTTATTTTGACAGGAGACAAGATTTGACAATTTTTTTGAATTGATTGTCAATTTAAAATTGTTATTTCTTGATCTACCAAAATGAGTTACATTATTTGTGATAAAGCTATGTTATTAAAAACCAACATCAAAAAAATAATATTTGTAACCCATAAATCCAAACCCTTTAGATAAAGAAATTAAGATTTGTACGATGGAAATAACTATTTAAAAACATTCAAAAATTGTTGACATAAAATATAAATTTAATTAATTATGGTAATAATTTCCTTTCGTCGTTCTTTTACACAATTAAATTGTATTCAAAAAGGCAGAAGTGTAACAAATCAAAGTAGAAATAAATAATTTTAATATCTTCATAATGTATTAGTTTAATTGAAATTATTTTTTTTAAATATCTTTAACGAATGTATGTAAATGAATGTATTGGATGTGTAAGATTCATATGTTGGGATGTATGCAATTTCCTAAATAGATTCTACTAATATATAACTACGAGTGGGATTTGCTGAAATAAAAAATATTATTCTGTTTTTGCTCTTGAACAACAACGTATTGCTTTACTTTGGGTAATGATTGAAAATACTGAACTTATAAAAAAATAAAAACCATTTTACGAAAACAGAAAAGAAAAAAAATGTGGCTTATTCTTTGCTTCTTCATACCAAATATAAATTTAAGTATGTATTAATGCAGAGCAATTAAATTTTATATCTATTTTTGATTTTTCCAAATTTCGCTTTGAGATTCCTATTAGTTAACATATTGCAATCTGATATTAGTTGATTTGAAATCATGAATTATGCACCTGCAGATAGGGAACATAATAGGTGTAATCCGCTTGACAGGCATCTCCAATAGGATGGGGATTATGACGGCCATTTGAATAAATCCCTAACATCTGGGGGAAATAAATGCACCTGCAATGACGCATTAATAAAGCATAATTGATCCCATTTGATGTATCGAATAATGCTGAAATTCAAAAATATTCACTTTGATCGGCGGATTCAAAAGCTTGATATATGAACTTTAATGGATCATTATTTATTGTGAATTTTTACAACTCGTTTAGTGCATTTGCCCTGCAATTACAATAGATATATCTATTTATTAGATAAATCTATTTTTTATAGTATAAGAGTTTTAAAATATTTAAAAATTAAAAAAATGAGTTGAAAATGATTACAAATAACAATTACTTCCTAAACATTGATAGAAAGAAATAAAATTTGAATCCATACAGAAGGAAAAATATTGTTTTATTTGGCATTTTATAACTCTTTTGTGTGACTTCCCTTAGTCAAGTAGTTTTCCGTTTACTCCATTACATTACACACTTCTTATCATTGCATAAGACTATTACATTACACTTTTCTTACCATTGCATTATTGACCATTGAAATCACACGCATTTACCATTGCATAACGCCATTACATTATACGCTTCTAACCATTTTTTTTTACATTGCACACTTCTTTTTTATTTATTGAGAGATGCAAATACTATGCATTCTACTATACTACTTCGTAGTTTCTATAAAAAATTAGGATTAATTATTGACTACGAAAAACTAATACTTCAATGAGGAAAAAAGCCATTTTTGTCTATTAATTTTTCAATATCATTTTAAGAATGATATATGACCTTAATAATATCATATTTTATCATTCTTAATAACATATCATCATCATTTCTATCTAATATAGTTTTATAAATAAATTATTGAAAATAGGACTTCTTGTAACGTTTAAATGCAGTTCAATTTCAAATTTAAATAATTTATATTTTACAGAAACATTCTTTTATTGATCAAAATTAAATCCTGAATATTTTTCAGAAATGTCCTCTTTTATTGACCCTGTAATGAACGCTTAAATAAACTCAATAAGAACCTTTCTTTTCTGACTTTTTTTAGCTATTTGACATTGTTTCTCAAAATTTAAATACAACTTAATTTAAAAGTGAAATAACTTTTTATTTTTTTCATAACCCGGTATCTTTTACTAAAATATTTTCGGCATTTATCAAAAACATTCTAGAACATTTTTCAAATAATAATAAATAAATAAAATAAAAATAACTTCTTACTGTTTCGCTTTATTAAATTTAAACTTAAAATAAACACAGTTTAATTTACCAAAATAAATAGAAAAAAATGCATTTTTTATTTTAGTTATGTCTGATGTTATTTATCACCACAATCACGAAAAAGATTCAATGTCCAACTTCACTCTCTCATGCTATTCAAAAATCCGAACCAGAAAAAAGTAATTTCTCTACTCCCTCTACAACCTCATTTTCAAGAAGAACCCAACCTTCCTCCCCCGCTTACCCGAGTTTAATCATCTTTCTCCGACCCCCACTCCATGACAATGCAAGACGTATATTTCCGACAGTTGCCACGCAACCGGAGACCTCCCTACCTACCATGTTACGCGGGGGTGGGCTCGACCCTACCTTTTGCTTTTTATCATCCCCCTGCCCTGCTTCCTCTTCAGGAGTTGATACCTGTATGCATACTTGCATGCACTTCTGAAATGAGGGAAAAAACGTTCTAAGGGTCATTTACTGTGATATATTGTAAGGACATATCTAGAAATTTTGCTTTAAGATGATGGAATATGAATAGAATTTTCATCAATGTTGAGGTTTAAATTTTAAGTTTACGGGAGCATTTAGATATTTTTATTTGGTGTTTTTACATGTTTGTTTGTAGATAAAAAGAAAAAAAAAATACTCTACTTGCCTTTTTTTACTCCACTTTTTTTTTAAAGGATAATTTCTGCATTCAATTACGTTAAATTTGTGTATTGTGTTACTGTTATTTTCTTGGTTTCGTTATATAAGTAGAGTGTAGGCCAAGAAAAGTTATTTAAAAGAATAAAATCTACCCTTATAAATGTACATGTATAAAGTTAGATTCTATTCTAAAGAATTTAGATTCTATTCTTAATTAGATTAAATTCTCTTTAGAGTTTTAAGATTCTATTAACAGTTTCTAGTTAAACAGGGGGAAAATGCAACAAACATTTTATGTCATCTTCTTTTTTACGGGCATTACAGCCCTGAGCCTCCAACACAACAGCTCTCCATCTGCATTGCTCCAGTGTCAATCTCTTCCAGTTAATAATTTCAAGCTGTCTAAGATCATCTTCAACACTATCCATCCACCTTTCCTTGGTCTTCCTCTCTTCCTATTGTTGAACAATTTACATAGCATAATCCTTTTAATGATTTCCAATTCATCTCTGCGATGTACATGTCCGAGACAGCGGATTCTTTTGTGATTTGTTGTATCTCACAATGTCTCTATTTTTAATTAGGGGTTTAATTTCTTTGCTTGGTCTTCTAATTCATATGTTATTTTCAACTCTTTGCCCAAACATTTTCCTCTCAAAGGCCCTAATCCAAGTTTTTAGCATTTAATATCCACGTTTCTCCAGAGTTTATATTGTCATCTAGAAAAAATATACTAGTTAAATTAAGACTACCTCTTCTCGTTAAACCTGTTACTTTTGCGAGCGTAATTAAAAATACATACAGTGAGAGTGGATTGAAAGTTTTGCATCACCAACACAGAAACCTTATATCGTATTTTTTTTCATTAAAATACTACATTAATTATATTTGCATTTTTTTACTAGTTGGCTTTTGGTGCCTATCTTAGTTGTTATATTATCAGAAATTGAAAATAATTAAATTTTATAAAAATAAAAATTGTAATTATTTTTATTATAAAATTATCTAGACTTCAAAATGTCTTGTAATCAGTGAAAATGTAAATGAAATTCGATTCTTGGATTAAAAATATTCCATTTATAAATTACAATCAATCAACTTTAGCTACTGTAATTGGAAATAATGTCTTGTAATCAGTGAAAATGTAAAATGAAATTCGATTCTTGGATTAAAAATATTCCATTTATAAGTTACAATCAATCAACTTTAGCTACTGTAATTGGAAATAATGCCTTTATAAATTGAAATAATATAATAAATCGTATATAAACTTTATTTAATTCTATTTTAAAACCTTCTTTTACAAATGGAAGTGTCGGCCATTATGAAAGCACTATCTATCGATAAATATTATTTAGGTATTAAAATTAGTATTTTACTCATCTAACTCTACTTATTTTTTTTCATCTGATTTAGTAATTTATATTTGTGTAACTAATAAGCAATACAATAGCTAATAATATGGTAGCATATTAAATCACTTTATGCATTGAAAATCTATTAATTTAAAAGGAAAGTTCTTCTCACATAGTGAGAAAAAAATTCTACTTTGGAAGGATTTGCTACTCAAGTTTCTTTCTTTCTTTTCTCTTGAAAGAAAAAAAACTTCCTCTCTTTTCGTGAAAGTTTTTCTGACTCTTTTGAATTTGGTACAAATTGAATTCGAAAGACGAAAGTAGGGCTGTTTTTTTCCCTTGGAGATTCAAGGCATTTCTAATGTATCTTGTAGAGAATTTTCAAGTTTTCTTTCAAATGGAATGTGTAGTACACTTACTTTTATAACGGTGTTCACAGAATCTATGAAATAAAATAATTTTTAGCACTTCAGATATAAGTTTTTAAAAAGGAAGCAAAACGGATTTAAATCTCTCTCTCTCTCTATTGCATTTTATTCATTGTATATCAATGGCATTTCTATGAAGATGAAAAAGTTATCAAAAGCATCAAATACACAAAAATGAATATAAATACTTGTAGAATATCAACAATAAATTAAAAATGAAAAGATTTCACACATATAGATATCTCTTATTATTTTTAATATATTCATATTACTAATTTTTTGTTTTGATATTTTAAAAAGTTTTTAAATTCCACCCTTTTATAATACTAACGCTTACAATATAATACAATATTTACGATGCATGTTAATATGCAGAATAAATTATTATTAACCCAAGACGACTATAAAGATTTGTAAAAATTTATTTTAGAAATTTGTATAAATTTATCTATGGTTGCATTATTTTTTTTTACCCACCAAAATTAAAATTAATCTATCAAAATGATCCTGTTTTGATGTTACAATTTTTGATAATTACTTCTTTTTATTAAATTTTTATCGTTAAATATTTGTAACAATCTTTTCAGCTATTTTACTACCTCATTTTTTTTAATTGCATTGATTTTTTTTATGTTCAGAATTTTTGAAAGTTGAGTGCTATATGCTTAATAAATTGTGGGATAATTTAAAAATAATTTTACAAAAATAAACACTTTTTTTTACACCTTGAATCTTTCAGTTTTGAAGAAACAGTTTTCAACTATTTTATTTTCAGCTTATGTCCTCCAACCTTGCAAATATTTCTGCTTTTGAAACGCTTTTCATTTGTATTTAGTTTCAAATATTTGAAATAAATGTTTCTGCTTTTGAAACGTTTTTCATTTGCATTTCGTTGTAAATATTTGAAGCAAATATTTCTGCTTTTGAAAGTTTTTTATTCGCATTTAGTTACAAATATTTGAAGAAATTATTTCTGCTTTTGAAACGTTTTTCTTTTGCATTTTGTTACAAACATCTGAAGCAAATATTTCTGCTTTTGAAAGGTTTTTCATTTGCATTTAGTTACAAATATTTGAAGCAAATTGTTTTCCTTTCATAAAAACCTTTTTGTTATTAAACTGATTGTTTCAACAATAAGCTCCCTAGCATAAAACCCTTTCTTTCCATCATATATCATTCGGAAACAAGGCACGTCTTTTTTGAGGAATAAAACGTCATATTCAGAATTTTCGTTTCACTTTCTTATAATGCAGAGTTTCGAACCATTCGTCTTCTGATACACCCACTGCTGTCCTCAATCAATACAGCAGTCTGCCATTGTCAAACCTGACATCTGCGACCATGATGCATCGAACAGGTTACTTGTTGCGTTAAATCCAACAATATGCAACCGCTCTTGAGCCGCGGAATCAATTCTTAGAATTCTCCAGAACCGCTGTCAATCGTGGGTTCTCCCGCCATGGAAAATCCCCTTTTCACTTCACTTCATCCATCCAAAAGAGTTCTTCCGCTTCCCTACCTTGCATTTACCGGGTTCCTGCACCCCCACAGAAAAAAAAAAATATTGATTCCTCTCTCTCTCTTCTGGCGGGGGTGGAACACGGCAATCTCTGTCGTAATAAGAACCAATGAAGGACCCCGTAGGTTAGAGAAGGGAAGGGGGAGGGGTGAGCAAAAGAGATTTGAGCGGGGTGCACAGACGATTCCAAATATAACATCTCTACGAAAGGTAGAAGGGGCCCTGTTGTTTACGTGTCGCAACGGTTAGTCGTGGTCTAAAGGCTCCACGGGTTTTGGCATTTTTGACTGTTCTTCTCTGAATGTGTTCTTCAAGTAGAGGATTTTTAAGGCAGATTCTATTTCTGGAACGTCGTGTGTAGGGGTTTTCATTTACCCGTGAATGTTTTCTGTTGGACAAATATGGATTCTGTAGAGCATACCCTTTTAGGGTGAGTATCTTTAATCTTTGTTACCTTTGCGCGCGTGTACAGAGATGAGCAGCATCTCTGTACTGTACACATGCGCAAACAAAGATGCTGTTCATTTAAAATGGGGTCGTTATTGATATGTACAATACTATTTATTTATTTATTGTGGTAATTTACCATTTTATTGTTTTCGAACAGGGAGTTTCAACCTGTATTATATACTGATGAGATGGTAGCATTTAATAATACCTTCCAAACACTTAACGCTTTTTTTTTTTTTCTTATTTATAAGATTTTTGATGTAATTTTCGCTTAAAAATATAATCAGTTAAATCTATTCTGTTAACATAGGGATTTTTCGGTAGTTAATTTCCTAAAACGCGAGAGGAGAATTCGAAGTATCGGATAAGAGTGTCACCAAATATGCAGCTAAAAATTGCTGTTTGTCTAATTTCAAATATTATTAAACAAATTAAAATCAAGTAATAAAGTTGTAATCATAAATTAACTAATTAATTAACAGTAATATAATTTAACAATTTACATGACTATAAGAAATATTCAGTCACCAAATGAGTTGGTGATCTTATAATGAGCAGATATATGTTTTATTGCTAATAGTGAACACATACAAGACATTTTTCAACGTGAACTAGCCAAGATTTTAGGGAGTTGAGTCCCTTGCAAACGTGATCCATGTTTTACAATTTCGTAATTGTATAGTGTATATAAGGTATATAAGGAAATTGCAATGTATTCCATTTCAACTTTTTTTCTTGTTGTAATACATAATTTATATTGAAATAAAGCAAAAATTGAAATTTAGAATTTGAAATCCATTTAAAGATGTACAAGATTTTTTTGAGAATTGTGATATAGCATTCTAATATTCAAGATTTCTGATAACTGCGAGATATGACTTTGAAATTTTACCTGATTTTTTATAGTTTTCTAAATCATTATCATCTAAATATTCATAATAATATTTTAAAAATTTAACATTATTTCAATTAAAAAATAGGAAATAAAAATACCCCAGTTAACTTATAGCTTAAAAGAAAAATTAGTCTAGATTTTTGATGATCCTGTTACTTCTAAAACTTATTGCACAAAAAAACAAATGACCATCATCCATCTCCTCTAACTGCATTTAAATGAACTTCAAACTGGCTCTACTTTAAACAAATCCCATCACCTTCACTCAAATGAAGTCAGTCCATTCTTCCTAATCACCGATTACCGCCATCTGCAGCCAAGCGTCGAATGTAGCCAGCCAAAAACGCGACAATTTGTTCCAACCTCTTGATGGAAGCCAAGAAACGGCGCCTTCCAACTTCAAATCGATTACCGTTATTTGCTCGCCTGTATAAAACACATGACCGCTATAAATAAACTGTATCCCTTTTTTTTTTTTCTTTCTTTCTTCTTCTTCTTTGGGATGCTTCGTATTGAATCATTCGGCCGTGAAACACATTTTAATGCATTTCTTCTGCTATTGACTTTTATGTGGAGGAGACAGCGAAGGCGATTTAATTAGGATTGCTAAGTAGTTTTGGAGGTACTTCAGTGTTTAGTAAATGCATTTTTTTTTTTTTTTGTCTTTATTTAAAATATAAATTTGTTATTTGCATCGGACTGGGTGGGTATTTATTTATTCTATCAAGAGCTAGCCAATGTTTGTATTTGAGAAGGTTTCCTACATGAAAAATCTATTTTTTCATCAATGCTAGGCATTTGCCATATATAATCCTAGTATGTCCTGTAGATTTGTAGCAGATTTCATTTATTTTTTTTATTATTTTACTTCTGGCTGTTCTTCTGTTTGGATTTATTTTTGTGCAATTTTCCAAAGATCTGTGCATGTCTTTGAAAAGTTGATCTCTTCTTTCTTCTATTATGCGTGTATTGTTGCTCATGCAACATCGGAGTGTTTATTTATTTATAGAAAAATTGGCGATACTAATAAATATTTTTTTTTGAAAAGAAATAATTTTTGGAGAAAATAAATTGCATAAAAAAATCTGGATGTCACCAAATTCTTTCTCATATGTAGTATTGTAGACGAATCAAAAGTCACTAGACTACAGTTTCTACCATTCTACAGAATTATAACCTAGTGATTTTTTGGTTCGTGTACAATACGACACACATGAGAGGAAAAAGAGAGTTCAGCCTTTCGAAGCATAGAGTAATAATATGGTAGTGCGCATCGACGTTGCCCATTTGGAGCCAACATAATCCTCACGTGAACATACTGCTTATGAAACTTTTGCTTTGTAGATTAACATATGCGATGATAACTTGGCGATTTTTGGATACCATCTTTACAATTGACCATTACTACTGTATGCTGTTGGCGCAAATATTCATGTTTTATTCATGTCAGGAATTATTCATGTTTTTAGCTGTAAATAAATGTAAATGTAATTTTCCTAAATATTTGGCATTTATGTTCTATCAATAAATTATCTTGTGTCATAATTTCTCATCAAAATGATTAAAATAAAATATTCATTTAAATGAAATTTTTGAGTCAATCAGAGTTATGAGTAAAATAACTTTTCTTGTATTTATCTTTAGTATGCGCTTTAAAAAATGCATGACTCGAAAAGAAGAATTTCAGGCATTTCTCGAAATTTTCAAAATATTTTCGTAACATGTTTACGTTTTTTGAATAAATGCGCGCTGGGAAAGGAGCCAAGCGGCTATTCAGCACCAATTCTAGTACGAAAATTACGAAATATATTTGCCCCAACTTTCTGCTCACAGGGGGCGCGCTCTATTCTATATTCAAGAGACATTCACATGTAAATGTCCTGCCTATTGCTCGCCGTATTGGAGAAGTCGCGATTATTCCCAACTGAAAAGTATGACTCTCTGTGACTCAATTCATACAAAACGTGTTTAAATCAGTTTATAACAAGAACGTACCAGATATGTGCTTAAACCTATTAAAATTTTAATTAATCGAATTTTTTATGGATCCTCCTCTTTCACTTTATTAATATGGAGATTTTCGTAGTAAACTTAACCTCACAGATAATTTTTTAACTAGTACGTCCATTGCTTTATATACAAACAAATCCCAATTCTGTTTGTCTTTCATATTAACAACATGGATTTCACTGGTAGAGTAAAACATATAATTGACTCCATGTATTTAAAACTAATATTTCTGTCTTGCAATATTTTAAAGTTAAAATTTTTATATGAATCAACGATAATGTTATTCAGTTAATATTAAATAGATTGTTCGTGTTTAAACAGTACACAATGAAAAACATTTTGACATTTTTTTTTTCATGTCTGTTACCAACCATTCATTATATATTGCAAAACAGAAGAAATATTTTGCGTATTTTAATCAGTAATCAAAAAATTATATACTATAAATATAAGATTAGGGAATATAGGTTTCATTTATAACAAAAATAAATAGTCTTAATACTTTTTAGTATTTAGATGTTTTTCACTGGTTTTTTTTTTAAAGGTATTTTTTTAAATTGTCGAAGGTCCGTAGTTTATCGATTCAAATCGAATTGTGAAATTATGATTTCATTTTATAAAAATATTTTTCTATAAAATAAATATAGGGGATTTCGCAACATATTTCTTTTTAAAATTATTTCTTCTCAAAAATATTTATTAATTACGATGGCTTTAATTACTTCCGTTTTATTTGAATTGGATCTAGATTGTCAATTACAGGTCTGTATCATCCTTCCTTATGAATTGTTAATTTGATTTTTCCCTTTTTTGGTATTGTAAGTTTTAAAAGATCATAAAATAACATAATAAAATAAATTCGACTGTTGTCACTTTTTTGTACATTGAAAATTAAATTGTATTGTTATTAATGTAGCTATGATTATGTGGCAACACGCTTAATAAATCAAAAGTTTTTTTAGCTATAGTTTGTGAGAAAATAATATACATAAAAAGAATAATACTTTGTCTTTAATCTGTTAAAATTTTATTTTAAATTAACGTAGTCTGGATTTTGATATGCTAATATTTTTTATTTTTAAATTATCTGTATTTTTAGATTGATTGAATTCAATTTTATCTAAATTAACCGGGAGAATCCGTGAAGAAACACTCCGCAAATTTCAGAGTAATAATATTTCAAACACTCCTTCTTAAATATACCAAAAACAAGCAATTTTAAAAAAAAAAAAAAAGATGAATTCTAATCTTTTAGCTGTTTGATCTCCTACTTTTTGTTATTTTTCTATTTAAATAAACGTTATTGAATACCTCCTTTTCAGAATTATAAGGAGCCAAAACAGGTGCGTTTGGCGGCACAATCAATAGGGTGTTCAACAAAAATATTTCCCATTTTCTATCTCATTCTTCTTAATCCTGGTGCTCTCCCCTTTTCAATAGAAGTTTCTCTCTTATCAACTGAACCAAAATATTTTTCCTCGACTCCCCCCCTTACAGTTATGAACTTTTTTTGTTCAAACTGTTGCATTTTGGGGGAAAAAACTTTTCAAATATTTTTTATGTCCCTTTCTTCTTCTAACTTTTGCCTCTTTCTTAAATACTTCTTGCAATTAAGCAGTAACAGAGGATTTCAGAAGAAAAAGTTTTATTTGCAGTCGTTAAAGCGGAAGAGTAAAAAAAAATCTCATTAATGTTATAGCCATACCTCATGGTTGAAGAAAGTAAAACGATACTTTTTTGTTGTTGTTTTTGCCTAAAAAATCTTTAATGAGGCTACTTTAACTTTGCAACATAGTTGTAAGGATAATACTTCAAGTTCCAGATAAATTCTTACATGAAATTTCAAAATAAATTAAAAAATTTAGACAAAATTTGCAACTTTAAGGAAGTTGGGATAGTTTCTTAGTGTCAAAGTTATTATTGTTGATTAGATGTGAAATCCCTCGCAATTTTAAACATGACTGTCCATCACATGGTCCGCATGCATGCATGCAAACATGCGCTGTTTTGAATCCGACTCGCCATGAAATAGTAAATTTCCTTTTTTTGTACAGTACTAGTGTGGATACGGGCCCCGCGTTGGGCGCCAGATTGTAGTGTGCAAGTTGGATGCAAACGGATTGTAACTGGGTGTGGTTGGGTTAAGATACTTGAGGTAAAGATTGGAAAACTCACACCCTTTTTGTATTCGCACAAACACCACATACATACAATATTTAACACATTTAAAGACAGATAATTATAGATTCGTGGAAGGAATCCATTTCCTAGACGAAAACCCGAAACTGGGCTACGTGCAGGGTGCTTGAAATGGATTTCCTCTGAGAATCTGTAAACCGTCTGTAGTCTTCCGAGTGAGAGTCTGTAGACCGCTTTTCAGCGGAAAGCAGGCTTGCTCTCTACTTCCTCTAGAGTGATGGTCTCGAAGCCAACTGATCATTTCTCATGAATGCCACAGCACTAAAGTGTGTATAAAGGGTTACAGTACTATTTTATATTTTTTTTTTAAACTCTAATTACTTAAATGTATAAAGTTAGTGTTTAAAATCATTAAATCTAGGTTTCATATCTTTATTTTCTGAGATATTTCCTTGTTCAGTGTTTAAAATTTCTCGACATGTTGATTAATTTATGAGTAAGAATTCAAAGAATAAATGTTGTGACACTAGAAAAGGATAATTTCTTTTCATCATTATATTACGAAATTATTGCTCATTTCATGTGGATACTTTAGATTGTAAAGTTTCCATCATGAAAGAAAGATAACAATATGACAAAGATACTACACTAAGGTATCCATCACCAACCATCTATGATCACTCAAAGAGCCAAAACATTATGACCAATAATGAACTCGTCTGGATGATGGAAGGCACGTGATCACTATTTAACTGGTATCCATCATGCCAAGGCATTTGAAGCTGTGTTGCGTCAAAGGTAACTCGTTATTGGCAGGTGGTCATAATGTTTTGGCTCTTGATACTACTACCACCACCATGTTTGTTACATATTTTAGGAGATTGGACATTATTGGCTTAAGATTCTAAATTTATACGAGTTTTTCAACCAATGATCCTAAAAGTATGTAAATCTTTACATTTTCCCATACATTTTCCATACATCCATACATTTTTTTGCCCATATTCCATATTTAATATATTAAATTATTTTTCACTTCAATATTTTTAATGAGAAATTGCGCTTAGATTATATAAATTTAAATTAGTAAACTGCATCAGATGGAATTTTTTTTACAATTTAAAAATAAAATATAAAATTAAACATTTAGAAAATTTAATAGAACTGAATTGCTATTTCCTCTCTAAAATGACTTTATTGAAATCCTGAGTAGAAATAGATTTCCTTCAGTGAAATCTATTCCTATTACCACCGCCTACTCGGATCACAGGGTGTTAACAGTGAAGGCCAAACCTCCGCATCCACCGTAATCGTTCCAACCACTGGATCATTTTATGCAAACATCCGCTAATCCTTGAGTCATTCGTTTCCAATTAAGTCTGGATTAGCGGGGTTCTGCTGCTGTGATAATTCTATTTGAAAATGGTTCAGAACGAGTAAAAGTAGTGTTTTGAAACGATCAAGTCTTAAGTTTCGAATAGACAAAAACATAATTTTTATTCGTGTAAATTGATCATTTAATTTGATTAATCTAAAGAAAGCAAAATCAGAAAATTAATTTTTTTTTAAATATATTTTGAATAATATTTTCTGTAGATAAATGAAAACAATTAAATATTTTTAAGACTTGGATTTAAGTTTGATATTATAATAAATTATTTTATATTTATAATGATTACAAATAATTAAATCATTATAACAATATTCACTATAATTTATAATGATTAATAAATAGAAAATAAAAAAAGTTTTGGATTGAAATATTCGTTATGTAGCGTTGCCGGTCTGTTTGTGCGACTGGATCTGGGTGGGGTTGGGTTGAGACACAGGTTTCAGAACACACAGATTTATTTACAAGCACGTAAACACGACACAATCATCACAATTAACTACAAACACTATTTAACACACAACATGTAACACATTTAAAGACATCTAATTAAATATTTGTGGAAGGATTCCACTTCTCTAAGCTGAAAATCCTTTTATTTCCTCTCGGGATGAGAGATTGTCACTAACAGCAGCGTCGATTGCGCCGTACGTCCTCTCGGGTAAGAGTCTCGATGCCTACTGATCATTTCTCCTGAATGCTACAAAAGCCGATCTAGCAGTGCGTAGGTTGGAGCCCGGTTACAGTTATATATTTGCTAAAAAATATCCATTTATGATTATAATGTTTATTAATATTTTTTTCTAATGCAGCTGGCAAACACTTAGACATCTTGGTCTTGGAGGCCTTAAGGCAAACGCTGCACCAACGTTACTCACTAGCACTACCCAGGAGGTGCGTGTAACTTGAAGACAAGCCACGGACGCGAAATAACAATACCCCCACAACGCTCTACGATTCTATTAGACCAAGACCTACGGTTTCAAGTGGATTCGAACCACTACAAACATCCATGACATTCCCGAGACGCGAACCCGAAACCTGTGGTATCGAGCACCAGAGCGAAAGACACTCGGCCATTCAGGCTCGTTTATTAATATGAAATTATTATTATTGAACATTATATAATAATGAATATTCTATAAATTATTACACATATTATCAAATGCTCATTTATTATTAGTATTGTAGTACTAATGCTTTGAATATCATATTAATAAATCTTCTTAAGTAAATTAATAATTAAACTTTAATAAGAATCTAAATCAATATAAATGAATGGAAAACATTTAAAACTGGGTCATTCATAAATTCTGATTATTCACAATCTTTGTATTTGTGACTTATCTTGGTACAAATATCTTATTTACTATCAGGCGCCTTTTTTAAATTAAGAATTTTTAATCAAGTTTTTATTTGATGAGGTAGATTTAATTATTTTTTTTTGTTTAGTCTTTAATTTCACGAATAACTAAAACCAAATATATTTTAAACCATACTGTGATTTTCTATTAAATCGTACTCGTTCTTTTAATCTTCTCCAAAGACGTTTTAAGTTTAACCTCTATATCTTTCCTACTTATAACCCATTTCCTATCACTTCATTAAACCATAATGACTCTTTTCCTGACATTGAGCATTTAGACACAGAAGAAGGCAGTTTATTTAAATAAAAGATTGTTTCCTTCCTTCGTAAAGCTTCCTGTCTGTTGTTTTTTAAAGGTTCTTAAAAAAAAGAATATAAAACTAGGTATTGATTTTGGTGAATCTCTCAGTCCTTCACCTAAATAATAACTATTTCTACCAAAGCTTATTAAGTATTTTTTTAAATTAACTACTTTTGCATTTGGGGCCTGATGGCCAAGTGACCAGCGCTCAGATGCTCGGTGCCACAGATTTCGGGTTGGATATGAATATTTGTAATGGTTCGGAATCCACTTTAAATCGTATGTCCTGGTCTAATATGACAGTAGAGCGTTGGCCATATGCCTGAAAACCCTACCCCATAAAAAGAAAACATCTCCTGTCTTGAAATATACCAGTAGGTAGACGGCTTGCCCATCAGGGTGCTGTTTCGCCAAAAGAAGAAGAAGACTTTTGCATTTCGTGTAGTATTTGAAAACTATAACTATCCAACCGGCAGCCGCGAAATGTCGATGCAGATACATTATGAAATTAGTATAAAATAATGTAACTCTTTTTGTGCTTATTTATTTTTATAATTCTAACTGCTAGATTTTTATAATAGCAACTGCTGTAAGTAAAAAAATAAACTGATAGAGTTTTAACTAATATATAAAAAGTAATTTATAACTTTTTTAATACTGATCTTTATTTCTTTTTATTTAATTATCAATTTACATTTAAAATTTTTTTTTTTTTTATCTCTGAGACATATCTTTTTATTAATAAATAAATATTCTTGACCTGAGAGTTAAAAAGGGGTCCTGATGGCCGAGTGCCTAGCACTGTGGCTCTCTGTGCCAGAAGTTTTGAGTTGGAGTCCCGGCAGTGGCATGGATGTTCGAATGCCATGGATAGTGGTTTGGAATCCACTTAAACCGTAAATCACAGTCTAATAGGATTGTAGAGTGTTTGACGTAGATGTGACAGCCCTATCATGTAAAAGAAAAACATCTCCTTTATCGAAATCTGCCAGTAGACAGACGGCCCACTATGGGACTGTTTATGATGATGGTGATGAGGATTAAAAAAAAAAATTCTGTACTATAAAAGAAATCAAACATTATATTCTCCGACAATTTAGCTTATTTGTGGTAGTGAATATCTTATGTATCTTTTGATTATTTACTTTTTCTTCGTAATGACTAATGTTAAATTTACCAAAGACAGCATTTTTAAAATATAGCTGTACGGAACTACTTTTCATCAAAGAAGTTAATTAGTTGGATGCTATGATGTATAATATTAAACTTATTATATGTTAACCCCAGAAATTCAATGTCGCAATAATAATTTTCCACATTCTAAGGTAACTTTTTTTGAACTTTTGTCAACAGATTGTATCAATAACTGACAAGAAGACACGCTATTCATTATCGTATTGCGTATTCACTGTATTTTAATTATATCTTAGCGGGAAAAAAAGATATTGTTTTATTATTAGTGTTTTGCCTTTCCTAAATATCCATTCGTTTTGTTGTGGTCCTCTTCTAAATATACAGTATGCATATCCGAAACATACTTTCCACCACACTATTAACTTCAGATTTACTCTATTCTCTTCTGTAATCTTTTGCAAAGCTGTTTTAAATTGTTTTGGGGTTTATCTCAAAATCTTTCCCTGCTTAGGGTCCATTCATTCGCAATTTGTTGCACATTCTTTTCCTTGCTTTTTAGCGCCTGAAAAGGGAAGATAGCTGTGTGCAACACCTTTCTTTCTCTGCAACATTTCCTGGCGTGATGCCCTCAAAGGAAGGAGTATAACACCAACCACTAGCTATTGATTTTCTCGAAATCCCCTACCCCCACCCCTACCCCCTACAAAGCTCACCGCGTGCGATGTTATTACCCAGTAATTCCGCCTTGGATGTGATTGCTCGTGCTTCCGTAGAGTAATCACATGTCCTCCGAGATAGATCCCTTAGAATTCTTGTGTCATTCGTTGGGGTTGTTATTATTTATTTTTATTTATTTTTTTTTTATCTTTTCTGGGGTCTTCTCAACATCTGTGTAATCCTTCTAGTATTTGAGACAATCTATCTTTTCAGCAAAGGCGAGGTTCATTAAAAAAAAAAAAAAAAATTTTTTTTTTTTCTCCGAGGTTGCTTGTTAAGCACTTTATCACGGAGACTTGCTTTTGCTGTCAAAACTCTTCACTTGATGTACGCTTTTCTTATTTTAGAAGCAGGCGCGGAGCAGCGGGTTTGTCTTTTGGGAGAAGTGAGACACGTTCTGCTTTGGAAAAGAGTTTTTTTTTTTTTTTTATTCTTTGAAAAAAAAAAAGTCTCACGGTTTACTGTTTCTGCTTTTGAACATAAAAAGGAGGTTAGGGAGACAAAAGAACGAATAAAGAGGAACTAGATAATTTTCAGTTCCTTACTTTCTCTCCCATTATTATGGTAATTAGTCGGAACAAATAACTTTCTAATCTGCTTAGGGAACGTGTATCTAGAGGTACACGCTTTGCTCCCTAAGCACACATGTATATGAACACGTGTATCTAGAGGTTTTGAATTCAAATCTTTGATAATATACTGTATAACATCATATTTTCGGATGCCTACGCTAGCCTTTAATGCCTTCCTTACCTAGTGAAAGATTATAATAAATTACTAATTTTTAATTCATTTTAATTTTTTTTAAAATTGTATCTTATTATAATTAAAATTGTATTTAAAAATATTAAAATTGAGCTGATAGGTTATTTATTTATTATTATTTTTTTTTTTCCCGTTTTACGAGATCGAGATTTTTTTAATTTTCATGCTGGTGTATCTTAATTTTTTTTTTTAATTTTGTATATTTAATTATCTCCTTTATTCCCAAGATATATTTTTATATCATCATAATAAATCTTGATGTTTATGGGAGGAAATTGTGTATTTGATCATAAAACTTAAATGTAATAACTTCATTGATTATTTTATACTAAAAATAAGAATTTTCTTCTTCATTGGCTCAACAACCTCATGGTGGCCAAGGACTTATGCCTACTGGCAGATTTCGAGACAGTAGATGTTTTTCTTTTTACGGGTTAGAGTTGTTAGTCTATGCCTAGCACTTTACAATCACATTGGACCGGAACATACGGCTTAAAGTAGATTCCGAAACCACTACAAACATCAATGACACCGCCGGGACTCGAACCTGAAACCTGTGGCACCGAGCGCCAGTCAATCGACCAGCAGACCCCACACATATTAGAGATGCATATTTTTAAATAATATATCAGTAGAAAGTAATATTTTTAAATTTGATGCTTGTAGAAATACATAAATTATCAATTTTACATTTATTAAATCGAAATGTTTTCTTAAATTTTAATGCATTTCATCCATTTATTATCAATGTAGATATTTTACATCCCATTTTCCCCCTGCATTTTACTATTTCATGCTACGTTTAGAATTTAATGCTGTTCTTCCAAAATTTTTTTATATATTTGAAGATAAAACACATGTCGGAAGAAGGAAGATCAAACAGAAAAGGAGTTAAAAAAATCCAGACAGATTATCTTAGGTTTCAATTTTCAGCTATTTCGATGTTTTTTCTGTCTTCTTTTTCTTCTTCTTCTCCTCCTATTTGCCTACCCTCTCTGCAGTTTTTTTTTTCTACTATTTGATTCCACTCAGCAAGTCGAACATCCTATTTACCCAACGTCTTATCCCGGCTCCCTTCCGAGACGCTCAGCTAACTACCCATTCCATCGGGGGCGTTTGTCCTGCTGGCTTCAGCTCTTTTCACAGAAATGCCGATAACTTGTGTGTCTTCTCTGGAAAAAGGCGCACGTAGTATTATTTTTATTGCAGGATGGGCTGTGGATATAATTCTTCTGTTTATTGAAGCAAGTGTTTTATCAAAGGATTTTGATTTTAGCCTTTTTTTCTCCCAATTATACATCGTCAGGATTTATCTTCGTTTTAAAGAGCTAAGAAATTGTGAACTGTATTGATATAAAGTTATTGCATCAAAAATATATTTCAAATTAAAATTGTTTTATTAATACATATTAGATGGTGTTCTTTACACAGAAATAATAGAGAGTTTTTGCATACCGTATTTTTATCGTCCGATATTTTTTTCTCCCTAGCTCGCATGCTCATAGGAAACATTATTACAGATAGACTTGCGCAATTTCCTATGAGCATGCGCGCTAGGGAAAAAATATCGGACGATAAAAATACGGTATGCAAAAACTCTCTATTATCTGCATTACCTTTTTGAATGCTTTTTACGTTTTATTCGTTGTTTACTGTCAAAGAAAGTTAGATGATGCGGGTTCAATTTCGTCGGTGATGTCTGCGACATTGTTTTTAAAAAATTGAAAAGATTCGAGTGAGATTGTGACAAAGCCTTGCATTGATATTAGAGAGACTGGCTGGTTGTAGTTTTCTTAAATTTCCACAATTTAATATGCAAATTTCTTGGAGGACATTAATTTTTACCCAAATCATTTTTGTGGGCGCATTGAAGTAGTGTCTCACTGTCATCAATAATCAGGTTTCGACATTCTTCTGTTTTCTGCGATTCTTCTTTCCTTTGTCTTGATGTAATATAATTCAAAACAAGAAGGTAATTTTATTCCATCTTTATTATTTCGGTTTATAAAGTTATTTTTATGCATATATATTTATCTGTAGGTTTTCATTTAGTTGTAAATATGTTTTTAATTTATTTTTCGTACAAGGAAAAAATTTTTGTCTTAAAATTAAAGTCCAAATTAAGTCAAATAAAATTAAGTTTTTTTTTTTTTTATATATTCAGTAGGCCGCAAAGAATAATTCATACGTATTTAGTATGTTTTTAAACATTCTATAATGTTACTAACTATGCACTTTTGTTTAGTTATTTAATAATACAAATACATAATTCATGATTTCTTTTATTTTTCAAATTTTCTATTATTCTAATACTGCTCAATTTTTGGAATCTCTTGACCACAGTTTTTAAATAATATTATTTACTTATGATTTTCTTATGATATATTCTTAAAATAATATTTTTATATTTTTATGATATTATATATTCTTTTCTTATAATATATTCTTTAAATGATATACTCGTTTCTTATAAAAATTCATGGAGGTTTGCATTCAAAAGATTCCGAAATTTCGAATCTACCCATTTCTAGAACTCCATGCTATCATTCCAAAAATTCTCATGTTAAAAATTCCAAAATAAATAAATAAAAACCGTCTGTCCTTTCCAAAATTCGTTACTTTTCCATCTCAAAAATAAACATGTTAAACAATTCATGTAATTTCATATTAAACCATACGTAGGAACTTTCTTTCAAATTTTTGTTGCAATTTTGTTAAGTGGAGGTGGTATCCAATTTATTTCATAGACAATATCCAGAAATTTGACATGTACTGGTTCAGAACATTTCAGTGGCATCCATACCCATCCCTGAATACAATCGACATTTATCGAAAATCGATATCTTTTTTGACATAATCCATAACCCATTCCAATTTCCTTTTCACCTTCGCCTTAAATCTGTTCTCTAACCTACATGACATACTTTTCAACTACATCACCTGCCAATAATAGTTAAAGCTTTATAGCTCCAATCCATTTCTCTAATCTCAACTTCTACAACAAGAAAGTATATGGCGCCATACCATTTTCCCATTAAATTTCAGACATATACTCCAATTTTACCACCGAGAAATATTGCACTGAGCTGGCTCATCGGAGAATCAGATAACGCCTATCCCATGTTAAGTTCGATTACCATATCCGAGTTGTGAGCTTAATGAATTGTGCTTTGTTCCCTTTATTGATTACCGCTCCCGCACAGTTTCAGCTGGAATCCAAAGCTTAATAACAATTGCTTAATAACTGTCAACTCGACGTCTGAAATCGGATCACTGCATCCGAGGAGCACTGGAGACGATCTGTTCCAGAAGAGATAGTTTCGTTTTGTCCGTGCGTGAATGTTGAGCGTGGATAAGATATTCAAATGGTAGGTAATTTCGCGGATTTAATGTTCCATTCAGAAGGTGCTTAGGAATGGTGGGTTCCTTTTGGGAAATTACTTAAAGTGCTGCATTTTAACACACATTAGAATTTTGTATTCAGTGCAATTGATCTTCTTGTATCTTCACTGGAAGCTTTTAGAATTCATTTGCTTGAAAAGATCTTTTGGATCTGTTGTTATTTTAGACATATAAACAGGAGGTTATCAAAATAATGTACAAACCCTAGAGTTATTAGAAATCATTCACTAATATGGCGTTTGGCAGCTTTTGGCATGCAATACAGCTCGGATTTCGCCTGGGAATCGAATCATACTTGCTGAATAGTGTTTAGAAGAATATTGAACTATTCTTCAAGAAGGTATCGTAAAAGTTCCGGTAGAGATGCCGGTGGAGGATATCGATTCCGGATGGATCGCTCTCAAATAGATTACAACGGTTCGATAATATTGAGCTTAAGTGACTGTACGGGCCAAGGAAAATGTTTCACTTTATCCTCCATGTTCATCAAATCATGATTGGACATGTCCCGCTGCATGAATAGGAGCATTATCATCCTGGAAAATACCATCATCTGCAGGAAACAAGGTTTGCATCACAGGATGGATCTGGTCAACTAAAACTTTTCTGTGCTTCTCCACGGTGATTCTCCCTTGGGTTACGAGTGGGCTAGCAGAAAATCATGACTTCGCTGCAAATATCATGGAAACTCAAGCTCCATGTTTGACAGTTGGAAGGAGATAATCACGATCATACGCTTGTGCAGCTGCCTTCCAAACGTGCACCCGTCCTGTTGTGTGAAAGTTGATTCATCTGGCAATATTAACTGTTTTCACTTATCAATCGACCAGTTTTGTGGTTGTAGCACCACTGCAGACGACGGTTGGCATTAACAGATATGACAAGTGGCTCGGGAATTAAAGCTCTTCCGTAAATGAGCTATTTTTAAAGGTGCCTTTTAACTGTAATGAATGACACTGGAGAATCCAAATGCTGATTGAGCTCTGCGGTCAATTTGGCTGCAGTCTATTTTTTAGACAGTACAACCCGCTTCAATAACGGTCGGTCTCTTTCACTCAGATTCTTCTTCCGTCCACTATTTTTGCTTTGCCGCGCCGTGTATACGCTGTCAGGACTTTAGACAACTTACCTCTAGAAAAAGCTAAAAATCTGAGATGTTTTTATCACTTGCTGCAGCTTGTTGGGCCTTTACAATTTGGCTTCTTTTGAAAGTCTGTCAGATCTGACATTTTACGCTTTTGACAAAAAATCCGAGATCTACTACTTCATTAAAAGCTACTTCATATTACCATGATATATATTTTTTTATATTAAAAAAATGGTAGCTGGTATATTTTAATGCTTATTAAGCGCATTTTTAAATGCACTTTTATTCACAGGTGTTTTCATTATTTTTACAACCACCTGTATATTTGTGATTATATGCGAGATAGTTTGATTAATAACGAATTAAACAGACTGCAGAAAAATATCGATTTATCCAAAATTTTACTTATTTAATTTCATCTATATCTCTTGTGTACTCTCATAATAAAATTTGGGCATTTCTTTGTCTTTTTTGTTGTTAACAGATGCTTTTTTTTTATCTGTAAATGTTGGAAATTTTAAAATCTTTTCAAGTTTTTAAATTATCTAACCTTCTTTCATATGCTTGAAAGTCAATAAACGGCATTTACTTTTAAAAATTGCACACATTTACATCTTATGGCACATTGTTTCGATAAACAGTTATTTTCAATAAAAGAATGAACTCTATTAAGATTTGAATACTGAAATTAAATAAATTATCAAAACATTTCCGTTAAATATATTAAATAAATGGCAATAATGTGATTTTGGACATTAAAAATGAATTTAATTCTTGGATATTCAAATGAAGTTCGGATATATAAATGCCATTTAAGCAATTGTTTTTTGGGAAATAAATTATAAATTTCTTTATTATATGTAAAAAAAAAAATACACTTAACCAATTAAAAGCATAATCTGATGGTTAAATTTTAAGGAATTAAAAATGCTGTTATAAAATGAAAACTGAGCTTAAATTGGATTTTTCATCGTTTGAAATTTCAGTTTGTGTTCATGGTTATTTACTATTTTGAATAATAAATATTAATCATATGTCATCTTCTTCTTCATTGGTGCAATAATCTTATGGTGGGTTACGGCCGTCTGTCTACTGGCAGATTGAAATAGAAATCTAGGGATATCAATTAAAGTTTCATATCTTTGTCTTTAACAAAAGGCATTTGTTGCTTACAGGAAAACAGAAATGTCGTGTTTTATCTCTGTAAATTTTATATTACATTTAAATTTACTTGCATTTTTAATAATTCTTTTGGTGCCTGTGCATTAAATTAATCCTATTATACTAAAAAGATTTTTAAATTAATATTATTAAATATTTACAGACTAAATATCTTGTGTTCAACTTTACTACGGCTCTTTCCCTAAAAGTTTTGGTATAGCATCAAAATTTCGTTAAGAGAATGTTGATTTTCTGATCCATAACTGAATTTCTTTACGGAACAAACTAAACGTTACCACATAACATCTAAGTAAGACGTAAAATCTTAGTGGCACAAATATATCCATGTGGCATTTCTGGAGAGTTATCTGTAGGACATCCCCCCACCTTCAATATTTATTACCTGCTCCACACCCTCATTCATATATTATTAGTCGATGTGATCTTCTGGCGAGTCGAATATCTCCGAAGAGGGTCGCCCATGGTCACGTGTCGGGTGACGATTACGACCACCTTGGGGGTGATTGAGGTGGGTAGGGGGTTATCTAATCTGATCGAATAACCCGGGGATGAGTCAGATCTCCTTTTTCCGGATCGCCGGAAAATACGAATAATGTGACTGCCACCAATATAAATGCAGTGGTGGGATTAATGTTACCGCGTTTCTGGAGATAGTGGAAGGTTATGGATATCCCCCTCCTATCTGTGAGTTGTGGGGTAGAGATAGGTATATATTTATCCGGATTTTCTATTTTGTTATTGACCTACTCTGGCTCTCCTATCCATTCGTAGAGCTTTTTGTGTGGAAGAGATTTGGATGTGACTTGATTCGGGTGTAGTTTTAGATAGAAAGAATTGATAAGTTTTTGTTGGGTATCTTTGGTATTTTGGGTATCTTTGGTTTGTAGTACTTGGACCAGTATTTTTTGTTGCTATCAGCAAAACGTGACATTCTTTTTTTTTATTATTATTATCTTAAATGCATTTTAAATTGTAAAATAAATCTAATAAATAAAAAAAAATGTATAATTTATATTACATCAGAGTATCCGTTGATGTATTTTTTATTTATTTATTCTTTAGGGTGATTGTAACAAAATATCCTCTTGACTACTTTATTGAAATTTTAAAGATTATCTCCAGTACAATTCAAATATTTTGGGTTATTACTCTAGATTACTTTCTAGAAAATAATTATTTCCTTTTGCATAATACATTTCCCTTGAGTTGATCTACATATGAAATTTGGTTTTATTCCATCTAGCTGCACAGGGCTCCAACCAAGGTTTTGTTTTATTTGTCGCTCTACGGTCATCTTGTTCACGCGAGAGCTAAACAGACCGGAACCTACAGTTTAAAGTGGATTCCAAACCACTCACAAACATCCATGCCACCACCAGAATTCGAACCTGAAGCTTGTGATGCCAAAGGCCAGAGCGCTAGCCATTTGGCCACCAGGCCGCCTCCAAACAAGGAGAGTTATTTCATGGCCACCTTATATAAGCTACAGAAAATAAGCCATAATTACTTAAATTGAGAAGCTATGAAAAATATCTTAAAAGCTATTTTAATTGTAATAAAAAAAAGCGTATTCACTACTTTTGAAATAAAAGTATGTCTAATGTGGCTTACATATCAGTGAATTATGTATTCCAGTTACATGTTTGTTATTTTAATTATATTTAATTAAGTCTTTCTTTTGAAGCAGCTTACAACGCAAGCCATGTTTGCTCGCAATTAGATTGCATTAGAAGAAAGACTTCTATTAATAAGTAAATTTTGCTCTTCATTTTCCTCTCGTATTCCACGAAATTGCTTTAAAGTTGTATCTTTAAAACGCAAATATTCTAAAATGTTTACATAAATAATAATAAGCAAATCTGAGTGCAAAAAAGATTCCGGTTAAATTGAAAAGCAGAGCACATCCGTTCGACGAAGGAAAAAAAAAAAAAATATTATTTTCTATTCAGTTGTTTGCCTTGTTCCTCATTATTTTCCCTAATTATTTGTCCAAACTTATTCGTTATTATGTTCCGTTTCCCTTCTGCTATTCTGTGTTTGTTTTATCCGTCTTTAAAAGCGGTTTTTTTTTTTTTTTTTACTTAATTTTATTTCCAAGGATATGCTTCAAATGAGAGAATTTTCAATTGAAAAGATTGTGTGGTTGTTTAGGATGATTTATGGAGATGGAAAGATGTTCAAATAAATAGTGTACATATCTCAGAGTCTAAATAAGCAAAATAATTCTCCATGTAAATGATCTTTACAATGAAAAGTCTGTTTCCTTTTAATTAATAGTTTTAAAGACAACAAAGATAAAAAGTAAGACTGCTGTACATCAATTTAAGTTTTTTAATTATTTATTCTAACCATTGATAAATATTTACGATTTCTTATCGGGCTGCATTTATAACTGCGCTTGGCCTAGAGTTAAAATGTCCTAGTCTAAATGATCTTCAAAAGAACAAAAATTAAAAATATCTAATTAGCATGCGCAATATTAAGTATATCGTTTTGTTGATATCCAACTTATTTTTATCCATACTATAAGATAATTATCAAGGAGTAGTTAAATTGGATATCATAGTCAGAGTTTATTGTACATGTTGTGTTCAGGAAGCTGAGTTCGAGACCCATTTATTTTAAATCTTCACGTTCGCATTCTATTAATATATGCCACGAACAGCCATCCGAAGGATGCTAAAGTGAGGACATTGCCGCCCTTAGAGGACTTTAGCCTGTACTTGCTTCTCGCATCGGAGAAAACACTGACAACCCCCACCAGACAGCTAGCTTAACTGCCTCTATTTGACACTTTACACGCTTTGTTAAAACCACTATCGAGTCTCCTCGTTTCTGTAAACAATGACTGCAATAGGATTCGAACCACAGGCATAGTGATGTAAAACCACAGGCATGTGAGTGGATACAAGTCAGGCAATGTTGGAATTGTCTACGATAAATCTGTTAGCTGGATTGGCCTCCAAGTGAAGGCCAATCCGACTTTAAAGGAGGAGGATGTGGACCCACCAAGATGCCAACCTTGGGGGTGTTGTTGAAAATTGCCGTGCAAAATTTGTGTATATTACAGCATCCCTCCCCATAGTTCAGGCTGGGTAAGGCTATCTTGTAACCGCTACCTACGGTAACTTGTTACCTTGTTGTTGTCGAATGACATTGTGTCAACGTCTTGGCACCTGAAAAATAAAGAATTAAGTATACAATTATCTGTGGTTTGTGATTTTGTGGCGAATGTAAATCTGTTTTCATTTACTGAAATAATTGTAGTGTAAAATCCATTAATAAAATTCCAAGGTATTTTAAAATGAAGTCGCTGAATTTGGGTTATAGATTATTGTTACATTTGTACATTGAAAGCAGATAAAAAAATCTTTACAGTTAATGATTCGATTTTTAAAAAAAGAATTCCATTATTTTCTTTTGCGATCGGTAATAATTCTTTTTGCATTTTTAAATTCCTCGAAATTTTCCTTTAAAATAACTGAGTAAATATTTTATAAATAATAAAAAGTCACCTTAATTTTAAAAGTCACCCAACCTAATCAATAAATATAATGTCGTATACATAGAAATAATAAATCAGTTTTTTTAAGAAAAACAATAGTAACTTTTAAATATTAAAAAGTATTCATTTATTACTGTAATTGTAACTTCAGGATATATTTGAAGTTTTTCTTTAATCACACGTAAAGTTTATTTTATTTTGTATTTCACGAACAACTGTTAATTTAAGTATTACCTGCAACAAATGTATGCATCAAATAAATCAATTTACTACATAAACTCATTTTGTATGTAACGTAAACTCATTTTAACTACGTAAACTCTTTAAATACGTACTCAGTAACTACTTAAACTCATTTTTTTTTTTTTTTTTATCTCATAACTAGATTTTTTTAAAAATTAGTTGATTTATCTTATAAATTGATAAGTGAATCGCTTATGCAATTAAATTATTTATCATAGCTAAATTTCAGTAATTTATTTATCTCATTTACTTGCATAAATGTCATAATAAGATAGTTATTGCACTAGACTGTGATGGAGAACTTTTGCATACTCAAAATAATCCAATTATTTAAAAAAGCACTCTACTCTCAAACTTGAAAGAGAAGCACATTTACAAAGCATTTAAACTTAAAATCACGAACCTTCATCCCCAATCTTGTGGAGTGCTTCCGCTGCAAACACCACAATTCAATTCCACCTTCCACTGAACGAGCCGAAATCCTTTGACTGCGGTTTATGACTCATCGCCACTCGAGCCGCATTCACTCTTTGAACTCTTGGGCCGCATCTTTATTGAACACTCGAGTGGAATCCAGTCAAGAGGTGGCCGTGGCTTTTCACAAGGAGATGCTGCATGTCGTAAACAGAGGCAGGCAGGGATGGGTTGGTTAGGTGATTGGGTGGCTTCGTGTAGTGCTCATTGAAGGAGGTTCCTTAGATGGATGATGAAGCTGGATTTGTGAGCTTTGATATGTAAATGCATCAAAGGTCTTGCTGCAAAAAGCGATGCGAAAGGTAAAGATTTACGCACATCGTTATTAAACAAATTGAGAAAAATGTAGTTTGACTTTTTAGTCTTAAAAAAGAGGAAAAGAATTTAGTGGTCCTGATGGCCGAGTGACTAGGACTCGGTGCCACAGGCTTCGGAGTTTGATCCCGGCGGTGACATGAATGTTTGTATTGTTCGGAATCTACTTTAAAAAGTTGGTCCCTGTCTAATTTGACCGTAGAGTCTTGGGTGTAAGACTGACAACCTCACCCCGTAAAAACAAAACATCTCCTGTCCAAAAATCTGCCAGTAGGCAGATGTCTTTGCACCACTGATGATGATGATGAAAAGTCCATAAGACGAAAAAAAAATTAGACTAGTAGATTCCGAAAGGAACATACTAGTCTAATGTATTTTTAATTGTTTAAGAATCAAATTGAGCACAGTGCATAAAATAATGAACTGTGCCTTGCATGTAATGGGATTCTGATACCGTTAAATATATATAATTCAAAACATGCATGATTAAGCTACCTGAAAAGAAAAAAAAATTGATTTGCAAACTATTAACATTTGAATACGATTAATATTTAATCTTTAAAATAATTCCATTTAATTTACTATTAATTGCTCTCAAAAGTAAAAACTTTTGCTAAAATTAAGGAGATTTAACAGACTTTAATAATTGTTAATGACTTAATCATTTTTTTTTCAATGTGGGAATACTTGTTGTTGTCATTTATCTCACTTGGTCCACAGCAACATCTAGACTAGGAAAGGGCAAACTTTTTTTTCGGTCGCGGGCCAAAAAATCGAAAAAAAAAAAAAGTTTGGCGGGCCAGGATAAATTTTTCTCAAATTTTAAAAACAATATACAAGTATTGCAATTTAAATATGTTAATGAGATGAATGAAATTGCGATTTCATTTTAGAAGTTCCTTATATTGAGGTTCGAAGTGAGATGTACTGATTCTAAGGAACGAGGCTAAATGCTCATCTGTCAATCTACTTCTGAAATAAATCTTTCTAAAGAAAACACTTAAACACTTAATTGAATAACACTTGTTCACATATATAAGATGAAGCACACATAGCACTGATTTTCTGGGCGTGAGATATTAAATTTGGGAAACTTACTTTCGATAATGATTTGTAAAACTATAACTTTGACATATTTAGAAACAACTGCTTCAGATGATTTTGGATTGCAACTCAACCTGCAAATCAAATTTACGGTGAAAGGCATGGTAAAAATATTCAACTCTGTTTGAATGGCACTGCAATCTTGAAATCTGCGTTCGAACTCAAAATGCAGTTTTTTTCAATCCAACTTCATAATTCTTAAGCTTCTCTTCATTTATTGAGGGTATTGAATTTAACCTCGGGAAATGACGCAATCAATAATATTAGAACTCGCGCCAAAAGAAAAAACCGCTGTCTGGAGCTTAAAATGTGCAGTCTGCCACATGTGAGTTCTAATTCCCTATATTGGATTCAAATATGTCTGCTTCCCGAGAAAGAGATAATACTTGTGGCCCCAATCTACAGCTATAACTAACAAAGAACTTCCGCTTTTAACACTTTACCGATTGAAACCTGTCTGTGCTTGCTATTTCCGTCGATTTATGTTTTGTAGAACAAAAATAGAGAAAGTAAAAGGATCATAGTTTTAAGAAAAAGAAAAATATTTAATTAAAGTAGAAAAGGAGATGGATATATAATATATAAATATATATTTCTTTTAATTTGCCTCGGACCAGCAAATTAAAATTCTATCCGCTGGCCGGATAGAACCTTCCGGCGGGCCGTAGTTTGCCCATCCCTGGTCTAATCCATATGTTTATCACTTTCAATTTTCCTCCATACAATGGAAGAGGAAGGTTAACAACAAAATTATGATAAAGAATATAACTCAACACGATTGGGGAGGGAAGGGTGATATCATTATTAGACAAGTTTTGAATTTCGAAATTAGAAATAGTGCTAAGATTGTTAAAGAAATGGTGAAAGTTTTAAGAAAATGCATCTTAATCCTGGGATGAGTTAGAGAGTGGCAGATGTCATCATTTCTGTGGATCCATCGTGATGATCATACGAAGAATTTTATTTTCAAATATTTATTTCTTCATTTTCCAGCTGAACCTCAAACCGGGCAGGCACGTGTGATAATAGGACTCCTGTAGAATACTAGCTTGTTTTCAGTGGAGAGGGAGGTTGAATGAGAAGGCATAAAGTATCAATGAAAGATTTGAAAGATTTTGACATTGAAACAGTTTGAAAGAGTCAAAAATAATTTTTTAAATATTATTAACATGAGAACAGCAAGTTAGTTTCATCAAGTTTTTGCAAATTTATTTTAAAATTACGCCAAGACCTCTTTGGACCGAGAGATTGTAAATAGCAATTTAGTTTCTCTAGAGAAGACTTATTTATCAGCCTTAAGAAGGATTAACTTTTTCTCTCAGTTTTATGACTTCATATTTGATTCCCATTCGATTGAATCACCATAATCTGAATGCTATGCTATAAATATTCTGTTGAAAAACAAAGCTAAGTTATTTTACTTTTCAATTAAAATTGAAAAGTGAACTGTTTTTCGAAAAAACAGACAGTTAAATGTATGTCAATTTTTAATTAAATAAGCAAAATGAATCGATTGTAAATTAATGTAAATCTCGGCAGACGATTATTATTAACCATTTTATTTTAAATTAGCTTAAATGAAATTTAATTTAATGGTATATTTTATTCAAAGAAGTTTTGTTGAAATGTGTTGCCAAAAAGTCTTCTTTTTTTTTAGAAACAGATTTTTTTAAAAACAAGTTGACTTGATCGTAGCCTAAAACAGAAGGCAGTCATCGAATAAAAATAATGTTGTTACTAAATAGAATAAAACCAACGATCGAAATTTAAAAAAGATTATATCTTTACGTTTGACAGGGGAAAATAAATTCATAGGCCAGAAAGGCCTCCCAATGGTTTTAGCCCCCAAGTGTAAGGCATGGGAAATTTCAATACAAATTAAAATGGTTTTAGAGTAGCAGAATCCTCGTTGTACATTGAAACAGGTACAAACAAAACGAAAATTATTATTAGTAAGTAAAAGTGATCAATCTAAAAGTAAACCTAAACATTGTTTAAATTATTTAACACTAAGACAATTTGTTCAGAATTCAGATCGTGAATTTAAAAATATGAGTAATTTGACATTTAAAATTAAATTATAGTTTTCCCTCAAACTTTGTCAAAATATAAGGCAATGAAAAATCAAAGCGAATTAAATGATATTTATCATATTTTTTTCAGTCTGAAAAAGAACGACAAAAAGAATTTAAGAGAGGAACACACACAAAATTCACTCAATTTATTTTACAATCATTGTAAATTACAATTTTGTTAAACATGTAAAGGATGACAATTATTTATTATTTAATATTTAAAATAAATTTAATTCTAAAATTTATAATTTATACAACTTGCATTTGAATTACATTTTTTATTCCAAATTTTTAGCTGAAAATATGAAATGATTCACATTTTTAACCTTATCACCTAATTATTGCGTTAAAAAATAGTAGATGCTGCCAAACAAAATACCGTACGATGTCTTCATTTTAAAGTCTTCTTATTTCAGGAAAATCATATGTTTATATTAAATTTTTTAGCATAAGATAAATTTATTTTTCATTTCTTTGAATTAGAAAAATTTACGAATATTTACAACTTTTGTGAGTGTTTTTGGTATAAATTATTAATTTTGATTGTGAGATAATTTTATGTTCTATTCAAAATTTCTCCCACCCTACATCCCACCTCTATATAGTTTTTTTTCCCCCATTTTCTTATATTCTGGAATTTTTTCAATCACAAGAATATCTCTTCAATTCGCAATGTTTCATTTATTTTTTTCTTTCCATTTTGCTTTTTTACAGCATATTTCATGTGTATTAAAAACAGCAGTTTTTTAATTCGCATTCTCTTTATGTTCTGGCATTGATCAATGGCGTCCCACAATTCCTGTTTCTGTGCTCATGTCAATATTTATGTTCTTTTTTTCGTAGTAATCATGATGTCATCGATGCCTTCTTGAACATTTCGAATTCCATGTTTCAAGTCTGCAACATTTTACATATTTTCTATTTGTTTTGCACCCTGAAAAAACCCTTTATTTTAATTGTTTATCTTAGAACAAGGCCCTCACCTTCAGCCACCCAGTGCATGGATCCGGGTCATCCGTAGCCTACTTGCAGTACCGTCGAGGCACCCCAGTCAACCACCGAGGTGGCGGAGGCATTGGAACTGTGCCATCTGCGCTCATAATACTGCGTTCGTCGGGAGACCATTTCTGAACGGTGAGAGCGTCTTGTTAGGAAAGATAACCAATAAAAGTTTGGGTTTCCCTGCAGCATAGAAATTACTAAACCTAACATGCACGAAGATTTGATGGATAATTAATATGAGAAAACTATCAGAAATCAGGTGTTGAAACCTTTGATGAAACAGATGTATCAGTTTATTCAGTGTTTGAAGAATTAGTTTTTGTAAATGCAGAAAGCTAGTCAAGGAATACATTTGCATTACAGCACTGAAGAATGATTGAAGGTCAAATAGTTCATTGACTTCCTTAAACGGAACAGATTTTAAATATCAGGAGAGTCAGAAAAAATATTCTCTTGTCAATGTTTTTGTATTCTCATTTTCCCATTTTTCATTTATATTTTTGTTAAAATTTTGTTCTAATTATTCATTTTATTTTTAGAATTTTGTAAATTGTTTAAGCTTATTTTCCTGATTTGATCTCCAAGTTTTTGAAATTTAATAAATAAATGGATCTTGCTTCAGTTCGAAGAATATACTGAAACTTCCAAGATTAACAATAATAATTTCACTCTATCACATTGCATTTGTAAATAGTCGTAAGAAATTTTGAAATTGTATGTTTAAATCGATTTTTTCCTATAATTGTTATAATTATTTTTAAATTTAATACCAACAACAGATTTTCCATGAACCCTTTTAAGACAAAACAATAATGTTTCAAAAAACTTAAATTAAAACAAAATAATAATATAAAGATAATTAAAAGATAATAAATAAATAGAGAATACTTTCTGATTAATATTCCATTTAAATTGACGTTAAGATGGATGATCGCATATTAGCTGCTATGTAAAACTTTGAAAATAAATATGTGAAATGATCATATAATATTCATGTGAATGACATTACTTTTACAGTTAATTATGCAGTGTATTACAATAGTTGTATATAAAATTGACATTCAAAAAAGTATTTTAAAAATAAAAACAATCATTTTAACTAATCAGTAGTTCTTAACGTAAGTAAGCAGTATTTATTTTTACATTATAATTTTATCTTTTAAGAGATTTAAAGAGTTTAAAAATATTTTTGAACCAAAATTGCAGTTTACAACCTAAGAACAAAATTTTAAAAAAATGTGATTATTTTTATGTTATTTTAAGCTGTACTGAATGGAATCATTATATTTTTAAATCTTATGCCATCTTCATAATAATTTCTCGTTTATCAAGTTTGAATTTCTGTCTTTTACACAATGTGGGTTACTCAGTGTTATGTTTCGTGTCACTCTGTGTTCATGAAAAGATGGTTAAAAGATTGTTGTCCGCCTACACTTCACGACTTCGTTTGTAAAATCGAATCGTATTTCTCACAACCTTCAGATGCATTGAACTTAGAAGGACGCATTTCTTCTGAATTACCAGTGTCGTGGATATCATTCCCATAGATGGTGAAGAACTCGTCCTGACTGCTGCTTCTGGAATACATTTCTTAGGATGAGGTTTTTTTGTGCTCATGTTCTAAGATTGAATTATGATGAGTTTGGCAGCTCAGTTTTGTTGGAAAATACATATAGAACTGTGCTTTCTTTTTTTTGCTACTTTTCACAAGAAGTGTGGTTCCTTTAATGTTCCATAAGTATTTCTAGTAGAATTGGAGAAATCTGATTTGAAGACCTCTCATCCTATTTTAAACCCTGATTAAAATCGGTCACCAACTGTTGTCCATCAAAATTTTTATAGTATGCCTTCTTGAAAAGGCAATAAATTTTTAAGATAAAGAGCAATCGAAAATTTGGTACTGAATATATTGCTGTTGTTGTTGCTGATGAGATTGTACTTTCGAAATAACTTATACATTCAGACTATGAATCAAACCACAAATTGTATAGAGAAAATAATATCTGAAACTTGTGGGCTTGATATTTTAATATGTGGCAGGATGTGATTGCTTCCAATGGCATCTTGAAGAGTACAACTTCACCTAGTTGAATAAAATCATAGATGCATTCTTTTAGTAGCACAACTTCGCCAGATGCATCTGAAATATCCGAGTGATGTCTGTCTTTTCCCTTTCCAACAACTAGATTGCAGACCTTTTCATGGATTTTGAAATGTTGTAGTTGTAACGCACCTTTAATACTGCGCTAAATAGAAATACTGATTATACGATTTATACTTTATTTTTGCTTTGTAAATTATTCGAACTTCCCATTCTATGCTAGGGGACTCTTTTATTCCCTTAAATTAACCTATAAAAGAAAAAAATAAGATATTAAATTTTTTTTTTTATTTTTTTAAGCGATAATAAATATTCCCCACCAAATATATCAAAAAATGATTTAATACGAAAGAATAACTTCCTTAAATTAGTAGCAATTAAATTATTTATTTTTTTAAACCTTTAACATTTAAAAATCAACCAAACTTGCAGGAAATAAAGAAAAATTAATAGGAAACCGAATCAAGTTATAAAAATTGACATTCAGTTCTTTTTTTGATGAATTTTAAATCAGAGTAAGAACAAATTTTCTCATATTTCTACTTAGTAATTCAAATATTTAAAGTTAAGGATTGCAAAACCGAATTTTCTTACACACACAAATTTTTATAAAATTTATCTAGAATGAGTTTTTCTTGATTTCAAACTGAAAAAAGATGCGATCTATAATACTAAAAATTTCAACTATCTTTAAAAAACATATCTATATGAAAGTTAGTAAAATTGTTCGTTGCATGCATTACCGCACAAATCGCATCCGAGCATTTTCTGGATGTTTTTGTTACTAACTTGAATCAAGTCATACTTCTTTTTGTAATTGCGTTTTTCTCCTTGTAAACATATTATCAAAATGTGTAAAATTTTTTAATTCTTTTTGTCGGGATTAACATAACATTCTGTTACTTTAGAAGTATTTTCAGAAAAAAAAAAAGTTTCTTTGCGCACATTATGAGACGTAGTTTTAACACCAACTTATTTTTTATGAAAATATCGAAATGAAAAATTATTTATGGCAAATGTTAAGTTTCCTAATCAGTACTTAACACTGGCTTCTGTTTGTTCATAAATAGAAGAGGCGTTGTTAATTATTTATACAAAATGTGACATTAAATAAACATTCTTATTTTAAAAAAAAAAATGCGACTTTTTGAAGGTTGAAAATCGTAACTACTAATGTTCACAAGAGGACGTCTCATGATTGAATTGAGATTTTATGCTGATGCTTAAAAAAAAGTGAATCTGCAAATTGTTCTTCTTTACCATGAGCATTGATTTCGTCTGATGGATCACATGAAATGAGCCATAACATGCAACAGTATAATCAAAATTAATTTTGAATGAACTATTTATTAGTATAATCAAAATTATATAAAATAAGGAAAATATTACTCATTAAATTAAACATCCTAATTTCAATAATTTTAAATTTTTTTCCGTATCTTACTTAAAGTATTTTTTACTTCAAGAATAATCTTACCTTCATTAAAATTCAGTGAGCAATGTAATTTTTATATGTTTTTAAAGAATGTGGTTTCTCTTTTTTTTTTTTCAATTTGTAACACTATTTATCACGAGTTCCTTTTTTATCAAGTTCCACTTTTTTTTTTCCACTTTTTGGAGAAATACAATTCCTCAAGAGTAAATTTAGTTTTGACAAACTGTGTTCAAATTGCCGGAAAATACTTTCTCTCCGGATTTTTTTATTCCTCTTAAATTAACCTAAAAAAAAAAAAATAAATAAAAAAAACTTTATAATTTTAAAAAATTTTTTTTATTTTGATATGAAAGAATAATAAGCAATAGGTTGAAAGTAACGTCTGTATTTAAGAATGATTTCTTATTCAAAAAATAAATTTCAACAAATCAGTGAAAAACAAATTTTATAATTATTGTAAGACACTTAAAAAAGACGTAGACTTGTAACAAAAGGTTAAAAATTCAAAACAGTTAAATCTATAATGGATT
The DNA here is from genome assembly GCA_021605095.1 of Caerostris extrusa. Classification (NCBI taxonomy): domain Eukaryota; kingdom Metazoa; phylum Arthropoda; class Arachnida; order Araneae; family Araneidae; genus Caerostris; species Caerostris extrusa. Next base: position 42,894 of record BPLR01015737.1, on the reverse strand, counting down.
ATCTTTGAATAATTAAATAAATGCCTGCAGTTTACTAGAAAAATCTCAGCCGTTTTCCTTTTTTTTTTTTTTTTTTTCACCACATTTTCCGAAATTGTTTTTGCATGAAGATATATTTCACGAATTCTTCAAATGCCTCTAAAATAGTATGTTCTAAATACAAAAAAGTGGCATATAATTAATTTATAATAGGCGTTTCTTCAAATACCAATTACTAATAGCTCTTGTTTAGAAAAATGCTCTGTTAAATATATTTGTAAAATGTGAACTAATAATAGCGTTTTCTTTTTTTCAAATTAAATTCTTGAGATTTGTCCCACAGTGTTTGATCGTTTTATAAAATAAGCCATAACGTACATACATGAATGATTATTTTATCAATTTATTTTTCTAAATAATCTAAACAGTCCCTACAATAATACTTCCTACTCAATAAACCGAAAAAATAGTTTATTATATCATTACTCAACAAATAGATGTATACTTGACGTTTTTCAAAAATATTTATTATATATACTACTAAATATTAATTTCATTTTAAATTATAATGATTTAAAAACATTGCAATTGCTACAATAATTATCAACTAGTATAACTAAAATAATAAAATATATACAAATTTTTTTATCAAACTAACCATTTTAATTTCAATAGTTTTTGATTTTTTTTAGTATCTTACATAAAGTAATCATCAAGAAAAATCATACCTTTATTAAATTCAGGTACAATGATTTTGTGCGCTTTTGTTTCTTTCAGATTATTTTATCATCTATTTAAAAATAGAAAGCGAAATATTTTTCAGAAGCAAATAAAAATCACACCTTTAAAGGAACGATAAAAAAAAAATATTTCCATTAAAAATCATTCTATCATTCAATGGATATTATTATGCTTTATTTAAAAAAAGAAAGCATTCCATTACAAAATAAACTTTTAGAATACAATTAATCTATACGTTGCCATGCGATGGAAACTCATTTCTGCCGGAAATATTAACCAAACGATTGATAATAAATAGAAAATTAAAAAGAAATAATAAAAAGAAAATTAAAAATTGTAATTCGTTTGCAGACAAGTTTTTTTCTAATCGTTTGGCAAGAATTAAAGTTCGTTGTCATGATTATGTGTTGATCACGAGTTTTAGAATAATAATACTGAGTCGAATCCGGTGAAAGCAAACATAAATATCTCCATTCCGATGGCACGATGCATATGAAAAAAAAAGGCGATAGCTCGTGCACATATGATTTCTAAATAATATGAAGGAAATGTGATATTGGTATCATTTCAAAACGCTTGCCTTTACAAATAAAACAAGTTGATAAAACAGACAAACAAAACAAGCGATATATTTATTCATAATAAAAACATCAAAAGGATAATGCCATTGAAAGGATGGCGATTAAATACTTTTCATTCAAGAAAATTTCCTTTTTTATTGCTCGGATGCAAAGCTGTATCCTCTATGATATGCTGTATGCTGAACTACTGTATGCTGGTAGCCAAGTCTTGGCCCTTACAAAAAAACCGCAAGGCACGGAAGATTTTACATTTCGTAAAGAATCAAAGTAGAAAAAGAAATGGATATATAATATACAAATATATATTTCTTTTAATTTGCCTTGGACCGTCAAATTAAAATTCTATCCGTGGGCTTATAGAACATTCCGCGGGCCGTAGTTTGTCCCTCCCTGATCTAGACCAAGTAAACCCGTGTCACGAGTCATGATAAAAGGATTTTTTTTTTTTTTTTTTTGTTCTTGATCTTGCGGTACCAAGACATGGGCACCCAATGGGAGAAGTATAACTTTACCTCAACCGGGCACTGGGTATCCATTTTAAACGCATTTTATGGCATGCATGGGCTACAGTGGAGCTATTCTAACCCGGATTCACACGGGATTAATTAAATTTACCATTTAGGTGCGTCAGCCTTGTTTCCTATCGGATCTAAAACAGTAATGTTCTTCTGGAACTTCTCTGCTAACTCAGATTTGCTTATAGTAAGGAAAAGAATTAAAATCCACTGGCTTAGGGGAAATTTCTTAAGCCAGTGGTTCTCAAAAGTGCTGGTTTCGTTGGTGGCATTCAAAGAAATATGTGTCCAGATATAAAAATCTTTTATCAGTTTTCCCATTCAAAGATAGTTTTTACTACTACCTATACGGTTGCTTTTTCAGTTTCTTCTATTAGCTCACACTCTCCCTATATATATCTTGTTCAAATTTTCAATCGTTCATAAAATACTCTTTATGCATCCACTCAAGTTCAAATACATTTTTTTAACTTGCAGTGGATGACACTCGATGTTAATACAGTTTTTTTTTCAAATATTAATTCATTCACTAAATTTAATTAATTCATTTTAGTTTTTAGATTTAAGTTGCCTATATCAAACAATAGATGGCGCCAGATAAAGTTAAAAAAACGAATGAAAATTATTTATAAAGGGTTTTCTGAAATACAGTGAAAAAAAGTAGGAATTGACTTTAAAATTTTTTCTTTTATATTACTTATTTTTCTCTTCTTTCTTCAGATAAAAATTCTAAACAGCAATAATGCGTCTTAGGTAACTTCTATGGTTTCATGGGTGACTACTAGGGCCCTAGCGTTTAAGCCATTTTCAATGTTAAAAAAATTTTTCATTGTAGCCTCTGATGTCTGTAAATTGTAGTGTGTAGAGTTTCCCATCTGGGTATAAAACTCTGAGAGGCGTTTAGTAGTGGATTTTATCAGAAATGTGTATGTAGTGCGCAATTATTTGTAGTTTTTAAATACTCAACGACTTCACAAAGTTTTCTAGGCAAATCACAGCCAACGTTAGGTTATATTACAATCACTATCAAATACTAATTTTTCAAAATGATCTTAATCTACAAAAAATATTGATGTTAGTTAATTTTTCACACAATATTAATGTGTAACTTTTATCAACTCGTTTGATAGCAATGTATTTAGCTTGATGGCAGGGAAATAATACGAGCACCTTTCTTAAAATAATTTCTTTTAATTTTTATATATTAAGTTTTATATACACTAAGACATTCCTGCTTTTTTTTTTTTAACGAAAACTCTATATGTTTTATTAGAAAGTTAAAGTAATAAATTTTATGTTGTTGTTACCTAAGGCTTTATTGGAACTCAATCCATTCAAATTTGTCCATTTACCGTAGAAATAAAATGAACATACACTCAGAGTCCAAAACATTATGACCACCTGTCAATAACGAGTTGGCCCACCTTTGGCGCTCAACACAGCTTCAACCCGTCTTGGCGTGGATTAATACTATCACTTAATACCAGTTGAATACCACTTCCACCTGATCACGTGCCTTCCACGTCCAGGCGAGTTCATTGCAAAATGTAGGGGTGGTCATAATGTTTTGACTCTTGAGTGTTTAAACATATAAAAATTACAAAGGGAAAAGACCAGAGATTATTTACCCAAACAACCAAAAGGCCGTAAAAACAGTTAAAAACAAATTAAATGTTCTAAGGATAAAAATTTAAAAAGCTAGAAGCACTCTAATAAAAGTCCGTGTGATCAGAACATGTTTTTCTTGCCCTCCGTAAAGAGAATACAAATCACCATTCTGTTGTAAATTAAGAGTCCAATCCCGAGCAAACAAGTAGATGGACTTTATTCATTTTCTCTGTCTTACATAAAACACATATATCAGTAATAATAATAAAATTAATAATCTAAAAAATAAAATTTTTATGGCTATATTTAATTTTTATTTCGATCCTGCATTTGTTTACTTTTATAATCTTTGGGAAAAAAAGTAATTATTTATCTCTATTTAGATCATAATGATGCTATTGTATCTGATTCAGTGAATAATCATAAATCCTTTTGCAAAATTATTGAAACATTTATCTTAAAGTATTGATTGCGAACGAAATAAAGATATAATAACAATGTATTCTTTATGGCATTGACATAACATCAGGTATTTAATTTTGCCGAGATATTCCTTCTCACAAATTTGGGGATGCATTACGATGTACTGCTGAGATCTTCCTACTTTTCGTCTGTCGGAAAAATACTCCCATGCGTAAAAGTGCATTTAGCGAAAATGGACCTTTTATGAAGTTATTAACCATCTTTATTGAGCTCAGGCTTCTTTTTTATTTGAGTACCCTTTTACTTCCACGTCCTCCATCAAAGCGCCATTAGGGATCTGTGTCTTCCCCAACCACTGATTCGATTGGGTCTTTTTCGTTATTTTGCCACATAGGAATTTTTTTGTTGCAATTTTCTCTCGGAAAAAGGTGCACTGATGTGCCTGAAGCAAAGAGTGCACTTTCAGGAACACTATTTTTTATCTTATGTAATTTAAACACCTAATAAGCTAATGAACAGTGATTCAGTGGCTCGTATAGTAGGATTTTTAATGCAGATTTTCGGGAATCCATTTAGTACACTAGTTAAATTTTGGTGAATTTTAAAGAAAATAAAAGATGCATATTTACTAAGATTGTATAACTTATTTTCAGTTTGATAAGAAATCCTTTGGTTAAATTTATAAAATAATTAGTATGTTATTTAATGTTTTTGTGACTTCAAATTATTAATTAATAGTTTCAGTGTATTAATTCATTATTAAATTTGCTTTTAAATAATCTTTATTCCTTTCAAAAGATTTCCATATGAAATCAACTTTAATACTGATATCTAGAATAAATCAGTATACGAGATGTTTTATGAGATGTATTTCAATAACTATTTTACGCTTTTTAACAGCATATATTATTTATTCTATTATTTTTTTTTAAATAAAATGTAACTTGTAATCGTGCTGCCTCTTATGCACTCAAGAGCGCCCCTGTGGCGTTCAGGAGAAATGGTCAGTAGTCATCGAGACTCTCACCCGAGAGGCAGTACTGCGCAGCCGGTGCTGCCTCAGAGACGTTTAGTTTACAATTTATCATCTCGAGAGGAAATATCTTTATCTTTGGCTTTGAAGTGGAATCCTTCCACGAATCTTTAAAAATGTTACATGTTGTATGTTTTAATTGTGTATGTGGTGTTGGTGCGCGTGTAAATCAGCTGTGAGTTTTCAAACCTATGTCTGAAGTCTCAAACTCCACCACGCCCATTTACAATCCAGCTGAACAATGACAGCACTACAAATTTAAATTTTTACTTCATAAATTTTATTTTATATAATGATAATTCTCGCATATCCATGATAGCCGGATAAATATTTGTATGTATGTATTTTTTTTATAAACGCTAATATTAATTGTTAATTAGCAGAGTTCACCCTACGTTGACCGGTTGGCAAAAGTAAAACATTTTTAGTTATGGTAAATTTTATTAAGACAGAATATTTGCCCAGAATTTAAATACCTAGAGATTTTAAATAACTTACCTTAAATAATATGAATCCCCAAATAAAGCAATCCTTCTTGTACAAAAATTCCCAATAATGTTTTTCACTTTTAATATGTTAGTATTCATCTTTAAGATTATAATATAATAATTACGAAAATAAATTGAAATATAATACTGTAAATTACTTACATTTTTAATTTTTCACAACTTAATTAATGATGTCGGCTAGTTTTTTTTAAGATTAGCGACATCTGGGGCGTGAAAATCTGATGGCAATTAAAAGTAAGGTTTCTATTTAATTAAAAAATACTTCATAAAACAGATTATAAAAAAGTTTAAAAAACTAGGACTATTTTTTTTATATTTCTTTTTTTTTCTTAATTTTTATCCTATTAAAAAAAAAATTTAGATACACCGCCGAGTTTTCTTCTTTCTTATATGACAACGATCATTTGAGATGGTACAGTCGTTGATTTTTTCCCTTTTATTAAATTTAACACAGCGATTGTTTAAATGAATCCGTTTGTGGCTTATTCTTTAATTTTAATTAAAACCTAACTCATTCTTGGAAGGGTTCTAGAGTGCTGTTTTTTACCTTCCAAGTTCAAGAGATTTTGGAGGGAAACTGGAAAATTAAAGTATTAAAAAAACCAAGGTTGACAAGGTATTATGAAATACTACTAATAACAAAATCTGATTTTCTTTTTATTTTTAAAAAATAACTGGAATTTATTCTTTTTATTTGAGATATTTTTCCATGAAATTTATACTCATTCATTTGTCTGCAGCAATTATGCCTAAGTTCAATTTTTTTTAAATAATTTTTTTAAACATTTTGAAATAAATTGAATATAATAGGAAGAAATTAAATTAAACATTAAATATAAATACGTAGAAAAAAAAAACAGGGAAAAACTGAAATTGTAGAATATTCAGTACTAGGGTTTTAATAGGTTGTAAAAGTTTTAACAAAATACTTGTGGTCTTTTTTTTTTTTTTAAATGTTTCATGGGGGAAAAATTATAATTTACTTATAAACATTTAAAATATTGTAATTAAAAATGTTGTTTTTAAAAGCGTTCTTTGATAATTTTTATTTTAACGCGGAATTTAATTTACTTAAATATTCTAATAGCAACGCTCCATAACAGAAGATTTTGACTTTGCTGTTTATGGAGAAAAGTATTCAATTTTGTATTCTGCAGTTGTAATGTAAAGTTTTGGAAACTTTATAATCTTGATTTAATGTCACCACAATTTGAGCGTAAAGCGTATGAATTAAATAAAAATATTTAATTACTACAAATTTGACAAACGCCATACATTATATTAGGTATTTTATGCCTTAACAAAATCTGACTTACTTTATTGTTAACATATAAGTTTATTCTTTTATATTAACAAGTGCATAAACTTAAATTCTTCAGTTTCTTTATATAAATAAAATTTTTTTTTTAATTGTTTCCTTTTTATGTGATTGTAACCTCGTAAAATGAATTACCTTACAATAATGCCATGAAAATATCACTTTTTTTAATAATTATAATGTTATACATATGCAGGTTATACTCAGTAACTGCTAGCCAGATTAATTTGAAAAATAACTATAGCTTTGTGATTTCTTTCGTCAACTGAATATTTAATAAAAACAACTATAATTTTAACAATTTAAAACAAATATTACACAAAAAAAATATTCGTTATAGTGAACTATAAACCAATCATTTAATTTTACAAAATAAAGCTGATGGTTTTTCAAACCAGTTAATCTGAATAGACCAAAGATTAAAAATTCGTTATAGACCAATAAAAAATAACGTTGACAGCTGATTATTCAGGAAGTTTATTCGACAGTTAATCTGTTGCCAAATGCCATCAACCAAACATTAAAAATTCATTATAGAGTCAAAATATAAACCAATCAAAAAATAATTTTTACAATAACAATTTTGGAAGTTTATTCGACAAAAAATTCGACCAAAAATTAAAAATTTGTAATAGTGTAAAATATAAACCAATCGAATAAGAATTTTGACCACAAAAAAGCTTCAATCAGGTAGTTGATTCGACAGTTAATCTGTTGCCAAATATAATCGACCAAAAATTAAAAATTCGTTATACGAATTTTGAAACCAAATTTTGACCACAACAAAAAATTTCTTGAATACCATCAAAAATGGTATAAATATCAACTGTTGCCAAATGCGTAGAAAAATTAAATATTCGGTATAGAGAATTTTCGCAACAAAGCTGATGGTATTCAGGAAATTTATTTGGCAGTCAATCTGTTGCCAAATGCCATCAACCAAACAATAAAAATTCTTATAGATTCAAAATAAAACCAATCAAAAAAATTTTCATAACAATGCTGATGGTATTCAAAGTTTATTCGATTAATCTAAAATGCGATCGACCAAAATTTTTGTAATAGTGTAAAATATAAACCAATCGAGTAAGAATTTTGACTTCATACAATAGCTGGTAATCAGGTAGTTGATTCGACAGTTAATCTGTTAAATAATCGAAAAATTAAAAATTCTTATATAGTAGTGTAAAAATATATAAACCAATCGAATAAGAAGTTTGACCACAAACTTTCACCAAACTTATACCATCTAGTTTTTCAAACTTATTTCTGATACTGTTGCCAAATGCCCAGAACCAAAATTAAATATTCGGTTAGTGTAAAATACATTTATCAATAAAAAAGAATTTTCGCAATAACAAAGCTGATGGAAGGAAATTTATTTGGCAGTCAATCTGTTGCCAAATGCCATCAATAAAAATTCGTTATATCAAAATATAAACCAATCAAAAAATTTTTTACAATAACAATGTTGATGGTATTCAGGAAGTTTATTCGACAGTTAATCTGTTGCTAAATGCGATCGACCAAAAATTAAAAATTTGTAATAGTAAAAATATAAACCAATCGAATAAGTTTTGATTAATTTAAGCTGGTGTTAATCAGGTAATTGATTCGACGAATTTTGCCAAAGATATAATCTTTTAAAAATTCGTTATATAGTAGTTAAAATCCAAGGCGAATAAGAAGTTTGACCACAACCATTAGTAACACATTCAAAATTTCTTGAATACCATCAGCCAGAATGGTATTCAAGAAGTTTATTCAACTGTTGCCAAATGTTAGACAAAATTAAATATTTGATTGTAAAATCATTTGTAAAAAATTTTCTACAAATTTTTCAGGAAATATTTGGCAGTACAAATGCCATCAAAAACAATAAAAATTTTATAGAGTCAAAAATAAACCAATCAAAAAAATAATTTTGATATATTCGATTTTTAATTATAACAATATTCAAAACAATTTCTTTTATCGTATTTATGATTCTACATTTAATTAAGACATTTTCATTCGATTTTAAATTAAAAGGGTTTTTTATTTAGTTGCTAGGCTTCATACTAATGCGAAAGTTGACAATAAAGAGATCTTTGGTGGAATCTTTTAACCCAATCTTTCCACAAGCAAACTAGACCGCACGTGTGTTGCAAGCTGAAAATTATATGCCATCATTTATCTGGAAGCTTGCGTAATTACTTTCGCACGTAATTAATTTACTATTTGTTAGACCGGGTACGTATATTCTGTTTATGATTAATTTATGTGTTACTAATTGATTCAACGATTTGAAAGATTGTCTTTTAAAAATAAGATTAAAATCTGAGGCACCGCCGGTTTGAATTCTCGTGTATGAAAATAAAATACTACTAGAAAATTTTCTTTCCTGTTAATAAAATTAATTTAACAGGAAAATTTTAAAAATATAGCCGTAACGCTAAATAATCCCAAAACTGCACATTTTTAAAAATATAGCTAAAACATAAAAAAAAAAAAAAAAAAAAAATTTCCCAATCTAACTTTATTATAATTCTCTGGCAGTTGATTTTTGAGTTAAATTTCAAAAATTGTTTTTGGCTCGGATGTTTGTTAGTGAAAAAGAATTTTAATATTTTAAATGACACTGAATATGTATTAATTATTATGATCATATATATATATAATGCCTAAAGTGTGTCTTTTATTCAAGAAGAAGATTGAAAAGAGTTTCTCTTCCTCAAACCTAATAAGTTTATCATTTGCCACTTGGCCATCAGCACCAAAAAAATCATTACACATGTATAAATTTGTATCATCCTATATATGTATATGTTGTCTTTATTCAGGCAAAGAAGGTTTAAAAGAGTTCATCTTCTTCACCTTTTCTTCATAAACCAGTCGTCTGTTACTTTATGAAAAATTTACTTTCAAATTCATTAGCGTCTCCTTCAAAACTAAATAATTAAATACTTCTTTCTCACTATTATTACTGTAATATCTCATTATTATCAATTCATTGCCCCCTTTTCCCAAACTGAACCTACATTAATCATGTATCATTTCATTAAATAAAAGATTATAGTATACTATCATGTCTTTTATTAATGCCACCTACCCCATACAAGGCCCACCTCTACTTAAAGAGCGATTAGAACCATCCATCTTAACTTTTCTATGGTGAAATAATTTACAATTTAAAAGCGAAAGCCCACCTGCGAGGCGGCTCCACAGATAATTCTGAGGGGGTGCTGTGCGACCCTGTAAGTTAACTGTCCTGTCGTCCCTATTACGTGATTTATCGCATTCATTTACGACTTCTATCTGCCACCCCATTACACCCCCACCCCCTCAGCACGAAATTGAATGGAGTGGAGGGGGAGTTTGAAAGGGGTTTTCAATTTGCGTCGGTGCAGGGGTCTGGCTGAATGCGAGGGGTGGTTGAAGCGGACCCTTTTTTCATGCCATTCCCATTCTCCACCAGAGTTTTTCCGTGTTCATCTGCCGATAACAGATGCAGAAGCGTGTTTTGTACATGTAGAAGAAGAATTCATTGTTTGGGGGAAGATCGTGTTGTTTTAATATGGAATGTTTACTTACTCAGAAATTGTTTTTAAAAGTATATAATATTTTATTTTGTTCATTTATTACATTAGCGATTTAGAAAAGATTAAAAAAATGTACAAAAAAAGGTCGTATTCACTTATATGAGGGTTAAGTATAAAAGAAGAATTACGAACGGGAAGGTTTCATACATTAATAGCATATCGATTCTTTAGATTTTCCACCAACAAGTACAGTAGGTACGACTTACATTATTTCCATTTGAAGAATTTTTTTTTGGCTACAATTAATATTATCTAATAGTACACTATTTACAAAACAATGTTATTAAGTAGAATAAAATGATGGAAATGCTTTCATTTAATTTTCAGAGGTATGAGGGTAAATTGTTCCACACTAATTAGACTCCCCGTTAATTTAAAGTATAATTATAATTTAAAGTTAAAGCTAAATGAAAACTTGTTTCATAAAGTTGTCCTTTGTTCCCTTTGTAGCTAAATGCGCGGGCACATACACACACGATGGGGAACAATTTACAACATTAATACAACAAGTGGGGAACAATTGGTGGAGAACAATTTACCTCAAATCTCTGAGAGTTAAAGGAAGAAAAATAAAATCGCCAAATGAAAGCATTTGCATCATTTTATGCCTGTGTATATATATATACATGTCTTGTTTTTACTACTTTCATCTGTTTATGTATTAGTTTATTTGAATTGTAGACCTTCGTAAATTAAATTCTTTTTTATCAATATTTAATTTTTATAAAAAAATTATGTAACTATATATTATTTATATATTTTTTTAATGAATCCCATTTCAGAATAACTTGGGAAAGGTTTTTTTCTAATGCAGCTGGCAATAGACCGTGATATTTTTACGCCATAAGGGCTGCACCGACATTACTCACCGCGTGTAACTTGAAGATAAGTCACGGACGCGGAGTAACAATGCTCCCGCAACGCTCTACGATCCTATTAGGACCGGGACCTACGGCTTAAAGTCGCTTCCGAACCACTACAAACACCCATGGCACCGCTGGGATTCGAACCCGATACCTGTGGAACCGAGCACCAGCCACTCAGCCATCAGGCCCTCTTTGGGAAATGTAATGCTTACTATTAGCAATTATCTTGTTTTGATAATACATTCTGGAAAAAAAAAATTTTTTTTTTAATACATGTCCTATGCTATGCATATGATGCATTTAGCTTTCAAATTTTATCTAATACTGCCACTGATATCAGTTTAATCTCTCTACTTTGCTAATACTCCTTCCACCAGATGGCCAGCTTCATAAAGAGGTGCGAGGTCAGGTTTTTCATGAGCTTTTAAAAATCCCTTCTCTACACCCATCCCTACCCCCTACCGACCATTTCCCTCACACAATATTGGTCCATCCACTCTTTGTAATTGCAGAGTCCATACCCCCGCGTGATAGGCCACCTCAATGAGTGATGTGCTATCTCCGTGTTTGGAGGGAAAAGGATGATAAACGCTTTGTTGTTTGCATGAGTTGAGATGAGAGCGCTCGTTCGGTTAACACTTCCGTGGCATGGTAGTGCATTGGAAATTTTCGGTAGGGGATTTTTTCCCTCTAAAAAGGGAATTTAAAATTCTTGTGGCGATCCTTTTTTTGCCCTTTTTTTTGGCTGAGTCAGCCCACGGTTCGTTTGGAGGTTTGGTTCACGATTGCTGATCTGGAAGTTTTTTTTTCTGGTGAGGGGAACTAGATAGATTTTTAAAAAAAATTTTTATTTGGAGAAGTTTGGAAAAACTTATGGTTCAAGTATTTCTTGTTTGTTCTGGTTTTGAAGTGTTATAAAATCTTTCCGGAAAATAAATTGTGGGTGGTGTTTTTCCTTTTTCGCATTGATTTTTGCGATCATTCGATCCTGGTGTGTTTTATATAAATTTCGTAAGAATTCGTTGCATTGAAGCGAGTCGGTAATATAATTTAATGCTATTTTTTTTAGTTATGTTAGTACACAGAATATTTTTTTAACCCGATGTTTATTGTTTTAAATAATTTAAATTTATAGCCAGAGGGTAAATTTAAAATATTATCAAATATTATGGTCCATAACTCTTTATGATTTCAATGCAAAACTTTTTTTTTTTAATTACGTCGAGGACTGCGTCGTATTGACCATGTCCTGTGAGCAGCCCAATTGGGCTGCACCAACGAACGCTGTTACTCATTTAACACTAACCAGGGAATACGTGTAGCTTGAAGATAGGCTTGGACGCGAGTAACACTACCCCCCACAACGCTCTACAATCCTATTAGGACTGAGGGGTAACTGTAGAACGAGACTCTAAACTATAGGGCGAGACTTACAATTTAAAGTGGATTCCGAACCACTACAATCATCCATGGCACCGCCAGGACTCGAACCCCAAACCTGTGGTACAGAGCGCTAGACACTCGGCCATTAGGCCCCTGAAATCATAAACTAACAGCAATCGTTTTTAAATGATAAGGTTATATTTAAAAGAAATTTAAATCATATTTAACCAGTGATGACACCCAGTAGTTTTAAAATTTTAAAATATCAAACAGTACGAATATAAATCTGAGCCATTATGTAAATTAAACAGTTTACAAATAGAAATAATGAAAGTATATATGCAGCAATCCCGTAAACTGCTACACGTTGTAGTCGAAAGCGGAATGGATTTTGCAGGTAAATGAAAAAGCCTTTTATGGGCCTTTTAATTCATTTTGTAAGTAAAAAAGGCTTTAGTGATTGATATAAAGAAATGGACAAAAATAATGAGCCTTTTTTATTTCATTTTATTAGCATTTTTAAGGCATTTTAAGAGTTGTGGTTCAGTTCTGGAAGGCGACGGAAGATCGAAAACCACACGTCCAAGAGCTGCGAAAATTGTAAAGCATCTGCAGTCAGAGTTATTGAAATCATAAATAAGTAAAAAGTTGATTGGAGTCAAAGCAATAACGAAATCTATGAATTTGTAGGTCTATAAACAAGAACAAAACGGAATTTATTAAATAAATTGTATTAAATATTACTTAAAAGCTATTTTCAGTTATATTTCTTTACGATATCTTGTATAAAAATATCTTAAATGTTTTTATTAGTTTCCTCAAATTATAAAATGATTTAATGCACTTAATTTCTTATCGATGTTATTGTTTCCTAAAATAGAATTCATTATTTTACATTTAAGAAAATTTTCATAATTTTACTATACTATTGTCACTTGCGATTGTGTTAAAGAGACTGAAAAATATTTTCATTTTTACATTTTTTTTTTTTTTTTTGATGCAAATTTTCTGTAAATCTTCATTGTAAAAAATAATTGGTTTACCTATAGCAATAACTAATTCAAATTGCCGTATAGTTTATGATCTTTTGCAAAATTAAATGTGTTTATAAAAAACAGAATCATATTATTTAAGCGAGGAGAAATAGTTATTTCAGTTATGAAAATTAGGAAGAGATGGTGCTTCAAATAAAGATTCCTTTTTAAAAGCTGAATGTTAAATATTATATGAATTGCACTTTTTTCTTCTTCCTTATTTAATGTCTAACGAAGGAATTCTTTCAGTGTGAGTTCGACAAGAAGAGGGAAAGAAAAAAAAAAAAAAAAAAAAAAACGAAAACTTTTTATCATTTATATAACTTGGAAAGTAAACAGATGACGCCATCATCACGACTCTGGTATGCGAAACGTAAATCCCTTATTGGGGCCTGACAGCTAAAGTGACCAGTGCTTGGTGTCACAGGTTTCGGGTTCGAGTCCCGGTGGTGTTATGGATGTTTGTAGGGGTTCGGAATCCACTTTAAACAGTAAGTACCGGTCTAATACGACTGTGGAGCGTTGTGCGTGGGGTTGACAACCTTACCCCATAAAATGACAACATCTCCTGTCTTGAAATCTGCCAGCAGGCTGACGGCCTTGGCCCATCATGGGGTTGTTGCGCCACTGACGACGAAGAGAAAAAGGAAAAAATAAATTAAATAAAATTTAAAGAAAGAAAAAAAAAATTGTCTTCAAAAATAGAAATTCTAAAATCCTAAACCAAAATCTTCTACAACAATCTAATCTATTATTTATTTTTTCTTTTTCACTTCTTTTATGTCACTGCGTTAGGATATGTCACGAAACTAAACATCCAGACCCTCAAAACTAATAAGATAAATAAAAACTGCGCGTGTGTCACTTGCATTTTAAACTCCAGAGACAGAGCTTCTTGAAATCTTCTTCCCGCGCCTTTTCCCTTGAATTATTAAACGAACTGGGATACAAAAAGAGAGGAGAGGAGAAAAAAGATGCGTCGGGTGGGTGTGTGGGGCCAACCCCCTTCCTCTGTCATGTGCAGACGGGAAGATAAGTCCCCCTCAATGAATCGAGCGTTTCAAGATTTCGGAGATTAGACTGCTTCCGCAGTTTGGGAAGAGCTGTATTTCCTCTTTTCAGTGATAGAGCATCCGTTACAGATTTCGGGATGAGTTGATGTGTGGGAGTGAGAATCGATGGCTGTCGAAAGGAAAGGCACATCGGTGGTGTAAAATCGTTGTTGTTATTTCCGTGCATTATTTGGCACGGAAAATAGTTTTTAAAGCTTAGATTGTTTACGAGTTTAGAAAAAAAAAAAAAAGTCGGAACCGGTTTGGTTTGGTTTCCCCCTGCTTCTAATTTCTTGGATTTCAGAATAATAATAATAATAAAAAAATTTGAAAAGATACGTTTATTTCCCATTTCAGAAAATAAATAATAAAAAATAATACACATACACACATAATACATAAACAAAAAAATACTTATTTAAATTTCTTTTAAAGTTACAATTATTCTAACTTAAAAAGAAAATGTAAAATTTGTTGGATAACTAATTATGACACACACACATATATATATATACACCATTATTTAAAATCTGAATATCAATTTATTATCTAGCTGAGTGGATTAAGCAAGAAACTGCTAAACAGGAAATTGAAATTAAGATACCAAAATCTTACTAAAAAAATACTGAAAGCAAAAAACAAATCTGTAAAATAAGTTGTACGTCACTACCTCTATCTCTATTTCGATGGTTTGATGAAGTACTACTTTTTAGAGTCGTAGAACGAGAGAGAGTGTCCATGAGGATTAACAACGTGAGCTATACCATGGACACATTTTTTTATTGATTCTTATTAGGATCATCCAATGCCACTATAACGAAGAAGCACTTTCTCTCGAATTCTCAAAGACATCACACTCTTCAGTTTTTGCTCATTTCAAAATTACAATTCATTTATGACTCAATTATTTACTACTCAATTTATAGCAGGGCATGATAATTTTAACTTCTATTTAAACAGATTAAAGCTATATTCAGAAATCAGATTTTTGCGACATATTGTAGATTCTTACTTTAATGTTTATTAAATAATTTCTCTCTCTGTAATGCTATTAGTTCTTTTAAATTTACTATTTCTTTGATGTCTTTATAATTTTATCATTTGATTTGTAGCCTCATATGATATTGGTGAAACCTAACGTTTTTTTGTAAACTTCAACAATAATAATAAACAATTTAACTGTTAAACTAACAATACTACAAGTTCGTTAATCAGTTAAAAAAATAGATTATATTGTATTTTTATTAATATAATAGAACACTAAAAGTATAACCAGCAAGGGAAAACAAAAAAGCAACAACCTCAAATAGCTGAAATTTTCAACTAAATGATCTTAAATGTGGCCTCTAAAACCGTGGCCACCAGTTTCAGGACCACTGAGTTAGATTATTGAAATGCTTGACGAACTCGTATTTTCACCAAAGTTATTGCTATTATCAGATTGGCTATGTTGTGGGGTTTTTTTTTTCCATGTGTAAAAAACTTTAAATATAATACAATGACAGTATTCGATTTTCGCTATAGGCATACAGTAATTATTTTGGAAAACGGAATACTCTAAGAATGAGGAGTTGGCTAAAAATTTCCGACTTCTGACTTTTACTGTGATTTTTATGTGCTAGTATGATCCTTATTAATGGATTTAGAAAAATTTGTGAAATCAATTCGGCGACTTTTATTAAACTCGTATATCTATACAAATAGTTTTTTTTTATTAACTTTTTTTTTAATTTTTAAAGGTGTAGAAATTTACACTATTAAATAAAAATATATCCATCATCACCATTATCAGTGGCGCAACAGCCCCACTGTGGGCCACTGATAATGGTGATGATGGATAGATTTCGATTACTCGGTACTTATGTTTCTTTTTTTTTACTCGGTAGAGTTATCAGCCCTACGCGCAACGTTCTACAGTCATACTAGCACGGGATCTATTGTTTAAAGTGGATTCCGAAACCACTACAAACACCCTTGACACCGCTGGGACTCGAACCCGAAACCTGTTGCACCGAACGCCAGACCGCTAGTCACTCGACCAGCAGGCCCCTAAAAGATATCTTTTGTATTCTTAATTTGCTTACAATAGGTTATAAGTCCTTTTAAAAGAACAGTACTAAATGTACAGGCACCAAAGTATTGTAGATGTCCATGTCATGGCAAATCTTGATGGACCCTTAGTTTCCTACCCTCCTATAAAAGGGGCGACCTGGTGACCAATTGGCTAGATGTCTATCATAGACTTCAGGTTCGAATCTTGGCGGCGGCATGGATATTTGTGAGTGGTTCGAAAACCACATTAAACTCTAAATCCCGGTCTAATTAGCATAGAGTGTGCAAAAAAAAAAATGACCTAGATCGACAAATCAAACCTCCGTAAAAGGGCCCAATGGTTACCATGTTGAATACTTATCCCTATTTTGCAATCACCAAGCTCACGTCAAATTCTGTCGACCGCCTTCTCCGGCAAAATTTTGAAAAAAATAAATATTGTTTTCATAGTTTTGAGTCAGATTTTGACATGGACTCCTTTAAAAATTGATTTCGATTTCTTCGATTACCGATTCTTTGCTCCTGACTCCGACTTCCACATTTCTGGTATGTTCATCGATAGTAATGAGTATCTCACATCGATAATCGAACTGCTTGCTTATAATTCCTTCTGTTTATTTCAATACAAAAGAAAAAAAAATTGAATGAGTTTGGTGTAGAAAATCTCTCTTTTGACATCTGCTCTAAATCCTGTTATACTCAAAGCACTCTGGTCAAATTACCGCATTTTAATAATAAGGAAAAAATATTTAATGAATTTCTATTTCCTGATATGGATAACTGTCATATAACTGAATCGTAAAAGAGTACTTTGACATGATTTAAAGAAAATGTTTCTTTTATACAAATTTATTAGAATTAGTAACGTTGCATCTTTTTTAAAGAAAATTTTTTTCTGTGTGTGATTTTTGCTGCCTGATGGCCAAATGGCCGTTGGTACTGAAGGCTTCAAGTTCGAGTCCTGGTGGTGGCATGGATGTTTGTTGGTGGTTCGAATCCACGTTAAGCTGTAGGTCCAGGTCTGTTTAGCCTAAAGTGTGCACAAGATGACCATAGAGCGACAAACCAAAGCTATGTGTGATTTATCTAATTTATTCTTAAACTATTTTTTTGCTTTATTTTTTTTTTCTAAAAAAAAACAATAAATTTTAAATAAATGTTTTTCCTAAAGTCACTATATAATAATAATAAATATTGTTAGTGATTGAGATGTAAAAACCTATTTTATAGTTTTTTAAAAATTTATTTTTAAACTGCCTTTTACCCTGCTAATCACATAGCACATTATTAAAATATAATCCCTTTTAACTTAACCATCTCCTTTCATCTACCATCAACTGACAATTAAAATACTAAAAATTGAAACTAATCTGCAAGTAACTTGAAAGCAATTATTCGGGCCTGAAATGGACGTTGAATAAGTTAACATTGATTTATTCTGGAATCTTTCGTGAAGAGGAGACCTCGTGAACGTAACAATTAAAACCGAAATCTCGGATTTTATTCGGAGATATAAGCAAAATTTAATTATCTTAATATTTCCTGTTTATCTACGGACGAAATGATCTTCAGTTGCGAGAAATCTTCCAATTCTTGTTGGTTTCCTAGAAGGTAGTTGGTATTAGTACCACTGCATTCGCGCGTTGTTGAAATGGGAAAATAATTAAATATAAATTTGGAAGTTCTGAGTGCGTTTCTGCATACAGTTTAAATAAATCAACCTCTCCTTTCGTGGGCGACTACTCATCTCTTTGACGCAGATTATCATAATTTGATTACTTACCGAGGGGAAGCAGTTCGGTGTTTTCGAAGTTAATTTTATTTGGAATTGCATTATTCGTATATAGGGGAGTTGATGAAGGCTCTAAATCCTTTTATATTAAGAGCTAACTCAATCTGACAGTATTTTGAAGGAAACAAGTTAAGAAAGAAGTATTTTCAGTGCGAACACTTTCAGTAATCCCCGCACACAATTATCGGATTTCCTTAAAATCTTCCGTGTTGAGCAAAATAATGAAATTTTTTTTTATTTAATGAAAATAATGTAATATATAGGCCTGATGGCCATGGCTTGCGCTCGGTACTACAGGTTTTGGATTCGAGCCCTGGCAAGTCCAAGGATGTTTATAGTGAATCGAAATCCACTTTAAACTGTAGGTCGTCTAATATGACTACTTCTACTATTCCACACCACATCATTGTGCCTAGAGCTGAGTTGCCCTTTTACAGTTTGGGAATGATGTGAGTGAGAAATCTGATTGGGCTCTGTGACGCTCTATGGTCACGAGACCGGTAAACGCTTCAAAGTAGATTCTGAACCACTACAAATATTCATGGCACCGCCGGGATTTGAATCGAAACATGTGGTACCGAGTGCCAGAGCTCTAGCCACTCGGCTATCAGACTCCTGGTCTAATATGACTGTATATATATATAGTAGCGTTGGGCGTAGGGTTGACAACCCTACTCTGATAAAAAGAAAACATCTACTGTCTAGAAATCTGCCGAAGACGGCCTTGGCCCACCATGGGGCTATTGCGTCACTGATGATGATGAATGTAATATATATAACCATCTGGTTATCAAAATAATGTAAACACTCTACAGTTATAAGGAATCCTTCACTAATATGGCGTAAGATCCCTTTGGCATGTAATAGCTTGTAATAGCTTTGGCATGTAATTTACTAAACAGCTTGGATTCGGCTGTAAATCGAATTATATAAGCTCTGAATAGTATTTAGAGGATTATTGAACCATTCTTCATGGAGATAGTGTGAAAGTTCCGGGAGTGATGCTAGTGGAGGTTATCGATTGTGGATTGATTGCTGTAAAATAGACCATGACGGTTCGATGATATTGCTATCTGTTTAATGTGTGGACCAACATAGATGTTTCACTTCATCCTCGTGTTCATCAAATCGTGATTGGACAAGCCTCGCTACATGGATGGGTGCATTATCATCCTGGAAAATTCCATCTCCTGCAGGAAACAACAGTCAAACTCTAATAATTGCGATTATAGTGATAGTTACAGTATGACAGTTTCAAAGAGTATTAAAATGGCAACACCTACTTTTTATGTGAATATGATCCCCATAGTGAAAACCCATAAATAGCATTGGAACTGTATATGTAGCTCAAAAAGCGCCACCGTTAGACAAACTAAGAAGAAAAGTGAAAACAACCAATAGTTACAGTGAAGTAACAGAAAAACAAAACATTTTAATGTGTTCCACATACACATTAGATTTTATTTATCCCATAGTGAGAAATCCATTGCAGTGAAATCGGTAGACCTTGGCGGCTACGGAAACATGTTGCCAAAATTCTGTCCCTAAACTGTTGTGTTAAGAAACTTTTGACAAAAGAGCTCATGGGAAAAAAGCACCGTCTTGCTTCCACACGATGTCTGATACAACATTTCATTGTAGGGATACCTGAATTCTAAAGTGTATGCATTTAACTCGCAAACTGCGTCTGATTTCAAGGATGCCATGAAACGTCAGGCTCAACAGATTCCTCCTGCCATAATATTGCTTCAGTGCTTTAAACCATCTGCCGCATGCAAAGTGTCATCGTATGCGGACTCAGATATAGTATATCGAGAATTTTTCTATGATCATATATATATGTGTGTGTGTGTGTGTGTGTGTACACAATGTACTTCATAATACATGCACTTCAGTGTGTTGTACAATGAAGTGTGTGTGTACACAATGTACTTCATAATACATGCACTTCAGTGTGTTGTTAAGTGAAAAGTGCATGAAAATTTACATGTACAAATTTAAATGAAAATTTACAAATAGTGAATACTGTTTGTGGCATTATTTTGTAATCTGATCGTGCTTCTAATTCATTCGCTGTATTTTTTTTTTTTATAACTTTTATTTTTGTATTGATAGGTTGTGTTCTTATGTGTGTATAATAAATGCCCTATTTAAATTACGAAGAAAATATTAATTAAAAAAATTATTGATCAAAATTATTACATATTAATATTATAAAATGCCTTCTTTGTCGTTACTACTAATAACTTTCTAAAATAAAATTAATTCTGTATTTTGAGTTCTGTGAAGATTAATTGTGTTTTAATATTTATTTCTTTTACTTCCTCGTGACATTATTCAGACCTGCTAATTAATTAAAAAAAAATAGAAATATTAAACATTCTTTTGAAAAAATTAATATTTATAAATACCTAAAATATTTAGTCTGTATTAGTAAAAGAGGAAAATAGAAAAGGCTTTTAATATATGTATCAAATACTTATTCCGTGTCTAAAATGAGTGCAGAATATTAATTAATTCTGAAACTTTATTCGCTGATAACACGACTGCCATGGCCATCGCATTAAAATCATAAAATAAGACACACGTGTGTCACCTAAATGCTATTATCTCTTTATCACATCTAGATTACATGCTTGGCTGGGAAAAATGTTTGTATTCTTGAATGATATTAAAGCAAGTTCATTTCGTTCGATTCCTTTAAAGTGAAGCCTGCATAATATTCTGCAATGAATTCATAAGAAATTTTCGAAATACTGCGACATTCTTCAAGAAAATCCACCAGAATTTTATGTAAATATAATGCTTTTAGTATCGTTTGGAAGTACTGTTTTAAAATTGTTTATTTGTAAAATTGCTTTCTCACCTTAATACCGACAACTGTTTTCTAAGTAAATTTCACGACATTATCATTTATTAGTTATTTTATATATGTATAAGAATCAACTCACTTTTCAATGTGTTGCGTTAATTATTACACTAGACAATACCTGTAAATTTTAAAAAGATTTCAAATTTGAATTTTCAATTTTTTATATTTCTGTTTAAACTAACTCCCTGCTACTGCAATCCACGTTGAACCATAACCGTCTGCCTACTGGCAGATGCCGAAACAGATTATTTTCTTTTTACGGAGCAGGCGTATCCCCTACGCCCAATGCTCTACAGTCATATTAGACCATAGGGGCCTGATGTCCGAGTGGATTGATTGTTTGGATTAGTTGTTTTTAGTGGTTCGTAATATCCACTTTAAGCCGCAGGTCCCGGTCTCATATGACCGTATAGCGTCACAGAACCCCATCACACATCATTCCCAAACTGTAAAGGGGCAACTCAGCTCTAGGCGCAGTGATGTGATGTGGTGTGGTGTGGTGGTAGTAGTAGTATTAGACCGGGAACTACGGTTTAAAGTGGATTCCGAACCACTACAAACATCAGGACTTGCAACATCTGGACATCGAAAACTATGGCACCGAGCGCCAGAACAAATTTATGTTAAAGTCGCCATACATTTTCATATTAGGCTGTGTAATTCTGTGAATACAAATTATTCCCTACCAATCAGCCTTTTTATGTAACTAACTAAAGATGATTAAACATTACTATTAATAATTGATATTATATATGTAATTCAAATACGTATTTTGTAATATCTCCCTCTCTGTTGTGCGAGTGTCTGACATGTGTATATTACAAATTACGTATTTTTATTTGTTCAGATAGCATTTTTAGATATTAAATTTACTTCAGATATCTAGCAACTTATTTGTATCATTTTAACATAACAATGTTTACTCTCAACACATTGTTTTCATTTTCCAAATTTGTATGGAATTCATTCTCTGAATTCTAGTATGATTTAAAGACATTTGTTTGCCAAACAGATCCCATTCAATAAGGTTTCTTTTCATGGAATGTCATTGACAGAGCTCATAAACATTTGAAGTTTTCCCCGGTGTAATTACTTAGATGGAGACAGACTGCTCCAGTCCAGACATTCAAGATAACTAGATGGCTTGTGTTCAGGAACAAACGAATGCTGCGATCATTTCTGCTTTTCAGGCTTGCCCTATCAACATACTTTTGTAGTTGTTAGTTGTTTCGACGGTAATTTGAAGGAACCGTACAACGTTATGGCTACGTTTATTGATGAAAGGTAGAAAGTAAAAGCGTTTTCCTTTGTGCGCAACTCCAAAATCTCGAACAAACATTGAGCCTATGTCGTCATAAAAGCTGATAGGATTGGAGGATTCAAATTTAAGAATATATTTATAGTACTTGTTATTATCAGTTGTTAGCATTGTGATATTAAACACTGTTTGTAGATGAATCGCTATGTTAATAATATTGACTTGACATATTATTAATTTCATTGTTCGATAAATATCGGACAATTAAATTAATTAATGCTCAAATGATTAGATTAATGATCAGAAACGATGATGATAGATTAATGATTAAATTAATTAATCAATTTTTTATGCTATTAAATAATAGCATAAAAATTTACTTATCTTGAATGCATTTTATCGTTTACAAAGCACCGATTATATTTTTTAATATCTGATTGATGTCAACTGATGTTGTATTTGCGAAATTTATTTTATTCTTAAAAAATTAATACCTTTTATTTTGCATTTTTGATGAAAAGAAAAATAAAGTTTTGAAAAATTGATTTTTATTATTAAATGTGTCACTTCTAAATGACAATATTCAAATTAACTTCGCTTAAAAATTCTAATTCTTCTTCATTGGCGAAACAGCCTCATGGTGGGCCAAGGCTGTCTGACTACTGGCAGATTTCGAGACAGGAGACGTTTTCCTTTTACGGGGGTAGGGTTGTCAGCCCTACGCCCAACAACCATATTATACTTTGACCTACGGTTTTAAAGTGGATTCCTAACCACTACAAACATCCATGCCACCGCCGGAAATCCAACCTGAAAACCTGTGGCCGGTAGAACCCTAGCCACTCGGCCATCAGGACCCTTTAAAATAATTAGTCTATTAAAAATACAAAACTTTCCATGTAAAGATTGGTGAAATTAGTATTTTTTTAGGTATTTATTTTATTATTTTAAGGTTATTTAAGGCTATTTATGTTATTTTATTTTTTTTTATTATTTATTATATGTATATATTGAAAATAGGTATTTACCGTATATTTTATTTAAACTATATAACCAGATTTTAATTATAAATAAAACCCTTTTTGTAAATTTAAATCAATTAATTTAATTAATTTTTAATCAAATTAATTTAATTTAAATGGATTAATATCGATGTATAAGTAATATGAAATTTAAAATTTTTTTAATATAAATTACAATATTTTTATAACTTACTCTCAAAATGCCATAATTGATTTGATTTTCAACGCTTCTTGTGGAAAAGTGTTTTGTAATCAAATAAGAAATTTTGCTTTTAAAAACCTCCTATGCGTTTTTATTTTCGTTCTTCTCTTGACAATCAAATTACGAAGGCCGCTAAATTCCTTGATGTGTGGTGTTATTTTTTGTGGAGAGAGTTTTTATTCTGTATCAAATTTAATCTTCCCGAGAACGTTTATTTTTTATGTGTGATTTTTTTAAATATATATTTTTTTTTAAATTGAAATTTTGCCAGGAAATTAACTTTTCAATATGTCTTGTAAAGATATCATTAGAATTTTTCGTTTTCATCTTCTTTAACGTGTATTGTAAAAATACTGTATATTAAATATATACTAGTTTATCGTATTGAAAAAAAAATTATAATTTAATCTGAGAAATGTTCAGTTTAAACTAAAAATGTTTAATTATTAGTTTAGACTGAATGTTTATGTAATTTTATCAGAAAGCTTTCTGATAAAATGGCTGAAATTTTGAATAAGTATGCACGCCTGATTTATAAACATAAAGTAAAAAAATTAATGTGTTAAAGTTAAAATTAGTTCTGTAAAAATGATTTCCTATATACATGTTGTTGTCACGTGAGAATTCATGCAGTTTTAAAAACTTCTTAAGAAAAAAAATATGTATTTTATCGCTGAATTAAAAAAAAAAAAAAAACTTTCAAAGCTTTTTCTTTAAATAAATCGTATTTACGTTCAAATTTGCATAATTTTTATAGATAAACGATTCAAATTAAACTTTTAACTGTTTAGCTATTTTCAGAATACGCATCTAATTTGCTACAACAGCAGTAATTCATTTAATAATTTTATTAATAAAAAAAATACCATAAATGAAAGAATACTATTTGGAAAATACCATAATAATGTTTAATAACCAAAAATAACAAATGTTAAAAACAGGACAGGGTTAAAAAATTTATTTAAAAACTATATCTATATTTAAAAAACTATATCTATATTTTCAAAACTATATTTATCTTGTGTTTTCAAAGTGCCATAATTTTTTAATTGTTATTTATAGTCGAATGTTTAAATCACAGGGTATACATTATTCATAACACAAATGTTATTAAATTTTTAATTCGAACAAGCATTAATGTAATGTTTTCAAAGTTTAATATTAATTTCTATGAGATATACCGTCTCATCTTTTTATTGAGAGCATACAAATAAAAAATTATTTATCGTGATAAAAAAAAAGGTGAAACAAAAAGAAAATCTTACTTTTTAAATATTTTTTTTAAGTATATACCGTATTACACTGTCATGATTTAAGTGTTCTAATGTGTTCTTTTTCTTGCAGGACACCCACCATATCGCAACAATCTTCAATTTCTGGTGAGGTACCCCCTCCCACTCGGATACAGAGGACACTCCCGGTGCAATGGATTTGAGCGATTTCTATGCAAGGTGAGAGATACTGCCACTTGAAGTTTATTTTTTTTCTTTCATCTGGTTCATTTCTTTTATTGACAATAGATGGCGCCAGGACAAATTACAATACAATGTTCAAATAAGGCTTATTTTTTGTGTTTGCATGTGAGAAAAAGATTCAGTTAAAGTACAATGTTGATTGAAACTAAATAATAATAATAATTATAAAAATAATATGATTTTGTTGATCAAATTCAATATTCTAAAATGCAAATCCTAAAGCATTAGTAGCGTTGTAATTCAAATGAAAATTATTTTTTATATTATTTTATTAAAAACTTATTATTAATACTGGGTGTATATATACATGGGTGTATATTTATTATTTATAAAATAAATGTTTATTTCTGCGTTTTTAACAAACAAAAAATAAAGTTTGGGGCTGATTTTACAAAATCCTTTATTTTATAAAGACAAAACACCTATCATGCAGATAAACATTTTTAATATAGATTAGAACATCTTAATAAATTGTTTCTATTTTTATGCATTTAATTTATGAGTATTAACTTTCACATGGGAAGAAATAAAAGAACATCAAATGCACTACAAAAAAACTCCTTTTAAAAATTTCGCTTTTCAATCAAACTACTAAACATATGCAAATATTTTTCTACAAGTGATATTAATATAAAACATACAATTAACTATTAATTATGTATCAATACTGAGATATGAGAAATATACCCATTATTATATCAATTGTTATATTTCTATTATTTAAAAGTTTTCTTTAAATTTCTTATGGCGCCAAAAAATAAATTCAGCTTCGAGGAAAATAGAAATTTATATGTGTCGTCATCCATTGTCGAATATTTGTTCTCTGAGATTCTATTATTATGAAATGTAACTATTATGTTAACTTTTTTTAGAATGGTAAATTTTAATTTCTTATCATTTTACAAATTTTCACCATTGATTTAATGCGCTCCTATAGTCACATAATTTTTTTCAGAAATTGCTTAGTTTTTTATTATTATTATTATTATCTTCATTCGACATTGTTTGTTCTCTTTTCTAAAAATATATTATAATATTCGTCAAATAAAAATTTTGCTTTTTTTGTACATTCGCAGGATATTTATTTCATTTATCAATACATTAAGCTGCTAAGAAAAAAAAATTTAAAGCTAATGTCATAATAATTGAGAATACTATATATATAAGCAAATAAACATTCGATAATGTGAAATTCAAATTTAAAATAATTCTCCAACAAATTCCTATGGGATCTTTGTTCACAATTTCAACATTTATTGAATCTAATTTCATTACTTTATTACAATAAATTTTCAGTTTACTATAGAGTTTTTTGTCCGCCATTCTTAATCTTTGAAAACTTGAACTTAAAATAATTAATAATATTAAGTTTATAGTATTTTATGACACATAGAAATATAATTTACTGATGTCAAAATGACAGACATTATAAAAAAAAAGGTAAAAACATCATTAAAAAAATTTTTTTTTTTGTCATAACATATTTCACGATGATTTATTATAATTTACATTAAAGTATTAATGTAGAAAATAAATCTGTATTTAAAAAGCAGTAAATTAAACTGGATTTTTTCAAAAACTTAAGTTCGTTGAGTGCTGTTAAGTTCTCAGCTCCGATAATGATCATTAACTGTCACGTTCTAATCTTTTCACTGAAGAACTCGTTAAGTGAAAAGATGTTGCCACTCCGAGTAGCTAAATTGGAGCATCAAAAACGTCAACGGTATTTCATGATTAATCACCGAAAGTTTCGTCGGAGAATGATAAACTTTTCTTTTTTACTACTACTTCCATTTTTACGAGTTCTTATTTTTTTGGAGTCATTTCCAGAAGAAAGTCGTTTGATAAGTTCCGAGCAGGTGATCAAGTTTGTTCCATTCGAATCTGGCTCGTTCAATCTGCTGCAGAAAGATAATTGGTTGTGATTCGATCATTTTAAGAACGTAGTGAGGTTAGTAGATTAGTTTTGCACTTTTGAAATTCTAAAAAGAAAAATTCTATTTCTTTTTTTTTTTTAAGTGCTTAGAAAAGTAAACAGAGTATAAAACTTTAATTTGAATACATTAACATTCTCTGAAACACTGACACTTAATACGCACGTTCAATTTTTTTCTTCTTAATATTAATATATTTGAAAAAATTAACTAAATTCTTCAGAGAAATTGATTGCAAAATATCTCAATGAAATTATTTATCTATGTCGATATTGGTAATGATTTGTTCTACACAATATGTAATATATTGATTTTTCAATATTTTATTTTTAGATTGTTTGTTTAGGTCGCCATCTTTATGAAAAAATGAATTGGTTGGCTATATGGTTGGACAAACTTAATTTTTGTCTAACCATATTGTCAAACAATTCATTTTTATTAAAGTTAAAAAAATTGAAAATTAAAATTATTTTACTCGTTGAGTTTGTGAAAAAAGCAACATAGCTACGTGTGAAATTAATTTTTATATAGTTATAATATTTTCTTTTTTATAAAGGTTAGTTCTAGATATATTTACTGGAGGGCAAGAATTTAAGGAAAAAATCAATTAATTCATTAAAAAATAAACATGATTTTGAACTTTCTTAATAATTATCTTCAATGTCATATTTATAGTAAAACTATTTTCAATAATTTATCAATTATGCTTTTTGAATTAATTATAGATAGTTTTATAAAATTTTGTCAAATGATAACATGCAATAGAAATTTTTTTCATATTATAGTACATCTTTTAATTTAGATCTTGTTGATGTATGTTCTTTATATTAAAGAGGATGCTTACTTTTTAGAAGATCGTTAATTCAATAATGGACTTTTAATAATTAGTAAATTAACAATTCGCTTATTAAAATAAGATCTGATATGTTTTGCAGAAATCTCGTATCTATATTTAATTGCTTGTTAAGAAGTTATTGACGCATCAATTTCTTTAGATTCAGCCTTATACAGTTGTTACGCAAGAATAAGACCACGAGACTTTTTGTTATTTAAGTAATTAATGAAATATTTTAATCAAAATAACATCAACTCCATATCAGTATACGATGAATATATTAACTCCCAATCAAGAATATTCAATCTCAATTAAGAATATTTATAAGAAAATATACCAAATCAGCATTAAAGATATCACCTTAACAATGTACTAGGTTGATGGAAAGAATTTAAAATGAAGTTTAATGCAAACGAAATGTAATTAATTCTGACCAGTAATTATTTATGTTCGGAAAAATGTCATTGGAGGTATGAAAACTTATGAGAAATTATGTGAATACAATAATTTAATTTGTCACCTGTTCCACAAGTACTTCATTATAAAGCTATTGCCTTCTATAATAACACCATCTACTACGCGTACACAATTCTTTCTTGGAAAAACCTTTCCATGCCAATTTTGTATAAAACTTTCTACGAGTACTAATTCAACTGCACAAACGATGATTAAACGAAGAGCGGAAATAATTAAATTTTATTTTTCATTCTAATTCGCCGTATTTGCCACCGTCAACATGGCAGATGCTAAAATTGTGGACAGATGTTTTACAAAGTGATAATATGGTTGCATACAATTATTTTGTTAATGTTCCAAACATATGCTGTGATTGCAATTGACTACATTTAAGTACACGAAGACCCCATAGTAGTGATTATTTTAGTGTTTGTACATGAAAATTTCTTGGGTTGCTATTTTTAATGGATGATTTTATTTACAATGTTTTTACAAATAAAATTGCTATGTTGGCTGGCCCTTGGCAATTTAAAATGTTATGGTGGTTACGCCAAACTTATGCACTTTACCCAATCTGCAAGATTTGAAATAGATATTTGTGATAAGTCAACTATTTATTTTCATTTAGTATATCTAATAGGATAATATGAATCAATGTGATACTTAAATGATATAGTCGGTAAAAATGAATATTTATGGAAAAAACAGTTAAATATTTTATCTGTGTTTACGAATTTTTATACAAATAAAAATATTAAATCAATTTAGGAAAAAAAAATTTAAATAGGCATTCAAAATGTCTAAGGATCTGAATACACAAAAATAACAATGTAAATTGGCAAAAAATAATTATATCTAAATTAAAAAAAAGTATTCCAATATGAAATTTTTAACAAAAGGGCAAAGGATTTCACATTTAAAACATTTATTTACTATAACATTTTTTCTATATTTAAAATCTTGTAGAAATGAATTATTTTATCTCAATTTGAAATCACATAGTGGTTAATTTCGCTCGCCTACGTCTACTGATCTGTTATTCACTAATATACAAATAGCAGCGATTTCGTCTCACTTACGTTAGAACAATATTTAATAAATTATAAATCAAAATAGTGCAAATTATTTTTAAAAAAAAAAAAAAAGAGTTTTATTACAATTTCAATTGATGAATAATAATAGATAAATAAACTGGATAAATAATAATATTTAATTTGTATGTTTCGTGCAGTAAAATTTAATATCAGCATTACATTGTTAAAATTATTATTTGCTAACTAACTGTTATAAAACTAGAATAATTATTAATAACATTAAATTCATTTATATAAGTTAATATATAAATAGAGGTTGTTTGCCAAATTCATAAAAAGTCCTTTGACAGAACGAATTAGAATACAAAATATCAAACAAGCCTTGTATCAGTTGAATTAAAAAAGAAATATTATTTTATAGAATTGCTGTTTCCTTAATATTAGCAATTAAAAAGTTAAAAATGATGTCTAATGCTGTATTTTGTTTTAAAATCATGGGAATTAAATACTAAAATATTGTAATTTTGTTTAAAGATTTTGTTTTATAATAATTATCTATTCCAAATATGAATTAATGCTTTTAGAGAAATTCACACTATTTCGTGGTATGTCAAATTATTTTAGAAACCTATTTTATAAAAGATTTAAAATAGAAAATATCCTTAATCTCTTGCATCTTCTTTTATAAAAAAAAATCATTTTCCATAAAGTTCTTTTAATAGAAATCACTAGTTTTTTTTATTTATTTATTTTTTTAAAGTGGTATACTTTTCCATTTCGTCAATCAACTTAATAAATCGTAAAAACAAAAATAATTAGTATATAATTTTTTTATCTTTTCTTAGCGGCCTGTCTTTTAAAACATCTAAATTGCCATTTTTAAATATGTAAATGACTTAAGCCTTTTAATTTATGAAATAACTTCGTTTTTTTTTTTTAAATTGATGTTTTTTAGAGAAAGTTAAAGAAATCAACTTAAAAAAATATTTTTAAGTGCTGCCAATTTGTGAATAAAAATAGTTTCATTAAATGTTATTAATTTGGTGATGGCTGTTCTGATTAAAAAGTACTTTTAAATACATTTTTTAAGTTCTGTCTTTGAATAATTATTGAGTTTAATCTATTAACGGATACGTATATTAAAAAAAAACAACTTTTTACATTTTTGGTTTATTACCTTCCAATTTTTTTTTTTTTACTAATTTTCAAGAAATTAAATACTGTATTTTTCACTGATATTTATTTAAAGTACATATAATTTAAGTTAATTGTTTTTTTTTTTTCGTAGTGAATTATTTTTAAGGTAATTTTCACAGGAAAATTACCGACGACTGGAGATTTTTCTTGTTTAAAAGTAAAACACCATTCATTAATAATATGCAAAAAAAAACCCTTTCTAATTTAAGTAATTAAATTAAATGAATGTAAATAGGATGTTAAAAGAGAAAGTTTATGTATTTTTTTTCTTCCTCATTAGCAACCGAAGTGATTTATTTTTCAATGGGAAAAAGCATTCATGTTTATCTCTTTAATTTCTGTGTGTGCTGTCATTTTCTTCTCTGTATGTTTTCATTTTTTCCCTTTTAAAAAAATACATTATAATATGCTTTGATGAAAGGATAGAAATTGGCTTTAATATTGCTTGAATTCATATTTAAGTGATCGTTTTTATTTCAACGATATATTTTTAAAATAATTACGAATTTTTTAACGATAATTTTGAATTTAACCATTTTTTTTTAAAGTTCCTGATATTCGTAACATATTTTCATTAAATTTCGTAAATTTTTTTTATTACTTTCGAGCTTTAAGTTCGTTACAAATATCTTAAGTTGACTAGCTTTGCCTCAAAAAGTTAGGAACAATTTTGTAAAAGCAAAAATTGTTTTATTCAGTTCGAAACGTATTTTAATTAATATATATAGATATGTATTAAAATTTAAACATCAATATCCTGATATAACGCAAAAGTTAAAATAAGAGGCTTGTTTAGATTATTTAGATTGTTTATTCTAAACAAAACTATTAGTAAAATCAATTTAAATTAAAATCTAAAAGTAAAAAAAAGAAACCAAGTTGAAATTATTATGAACTTTATAGTAATCTTATTCTTAATTTTTTTATCATTATTGCTTATATTATAAAATAAATACTAACAATAATTCGTTGTGGATATTATAAGTGTTAAATAATAACGTAAAAAAAAATCTTTATTTTTTTTTAAATTGTCTACAAGGGTAAATGAAAAATATTTTAAGGATTTTTAATATCTTTATTTAAGGTTAAATAAATTTGGATTTATGTTAATTATTCACTGTGAAGTTTATTTTTTGTATAGTTTATTTCGTAATCTTAAGAACAATTAAATACCATTGTTTACCACCACTAATGCTCATTACAACTTGGACTATGGGCCGTTAGGGGATTATGCATATATACATGGTGAACGCGAAGTCTTATCTTGATTATAAAAATTGGATATATGTTTGTTTGGATACATTATTAAGTACTGTTGTGAAAGTTTTTAATAAGATCACGTATTTCTGTAGATTTCAAAAGTTCCCTTGGTAGCTTGGAGAATGTAAAAGCGGTGTTCTAATTCTCGCAAATCGTTCTTTAACATGTTATCTGTAACAGTACACACAACAGCTTTTATCCTGAGAACGTGAAGGCCAAGGTGTTAGTCCATTCTTTCTAATCAACCTCTTATTGGAATTTTTCGTCTAGCATTTAATGAACTAAGGTATGCCATTGAGGAGGTGCTCCTTCGTGCTGTAATTCTTCTGAAGTGCAATGAACAGTTCAAATTAGTCCAAGTAAACGTTAACGGTGATGCTCTTCACCATGAAGAAAACGGCCCTATAATCTTATAATTCACCAGGCCGCACAAATTTTTAAGTTTAGGACTGTTTGTCACTACTTGTGCAGAAACATGTGGTTCTTAGATTCCCCAGATACGATCACTACCTTTATTTACCTTTCCACACACACACACACAAATGTTAAAAGTGAACTATCGAATGATCCTAATTACAAATCGACAGTTATTTTGTAAGATGATTTTTATAATCAGTATTGTATATGTATATTTCGTTTCTTTATATGTAAATAATAAAAAAATAAATAATGTAAGTAAAAGATAATAAAAAGGAATAAATAAGAATTTGATGCATGTTATTATATTAATTCAATAAGTGCTTTAGTATTTCTCTTGATTTTTGCAGTAGTATAACGCGAAAGTTATTAATGAAATGTTTCTTTATCATTGATCCAAACAGGCTGACGCATTTGAATGTATTATTTAGCAATAGGCGTATCTATTTTGTTGTTTTTGCAATAAATATCGTGAAGATTAAGCAAAAAAAAAAAAATGCGTGGATGTCCTGCATTGAAGTTAGCACGTTGTTAAAATAAGAATCTGATCCTCTAGTTTACAATAAAATAGAAAAACATTGAATATATATTTTTCAGTTAATGAAATGTCAATTTTTTTATTAAACTGAAACTGGATTATGTTCCCTGTTTTAATCTTTTATTAAAATCTGAAAATTTTTAAATAGATTATCAATTCATATTTTTTTAAAAAGAAGAAATAGATAAATTTTAATTCAGGCCGCAAGAAAAAAAATGAGCTAGTTGTCAATGTGTGTTCTAAATTAGTGCTTAATGTGTCACACAATTTGTAACATATTGCTGTTTAATAATGCACATAAACACTTCCTTTTAATTTATGCATTTATGTCAAAAGGAAAAAATGTTAAATAATTATTCACTGGTCTTTTTCTAACTAATTGTAAATATTTTTTTGAAACTTATTCTGTGCGAACATTTGTTTGTTTCAGCTACTGTCATAATCATTTTGGTTTATGTCATTTAATATTCTGGAACTCGTTTTCAATGAGTTTGGTTGACTTTCAGCTGCCTGCAGGCTTTGGATAATGCGCAGATGTTTTTGACCTATTAACTTAGGCCTATTTTTTTTTATTGATATAATAAATATTCTAATGGATGAAGATTTTAAAATGCAATTTGGTTGTTTGATTTGTTATTATCATAAAATTTCAAAATTAGTTTCATATTGTCCGTAATGATTGTTTTTTTTGTGTATTAATAAGGGATAATTGGGGGAATTCCACGCACTTAAAAGAGCTTTGCAATAGTAAATTTTATCATGATTTTTACGCTGTCCAACTTTCAATATTCATTGATTGCAAACATTAAGGATCAAGATTTTTCTTTAAGTTTTTGTAAATTATTCATTTTCTAAAAAGATCATTTGTTCATGATTTCTCATTTAGCAGGTTATTCCGCTCATTCAATGGAGCAATATCGTTCATGTGGTTTTGGCCTTGAAATTTTGGGAATAAGGAGTAAAAATTATTTTGTTTCTTAAAAACTTTATAAGCGAAAATGTTAAAATTACTACAAGTTGATCCTTTCTGGAATCTAAACTCTTACAGTTTCATCAAGATAATGAAAAAAATTATTAAAATATTAAGTAACATATCGATTATTATTACTCAAAAAGTAACAAATGTTATACCTTAGATATGACTGTAATGCACTAATACAATGCATAGAATTTTTTTTTTCGGAATATAAACATAGAGTTTTGCTGCATTGCAAGCACCACTGCGACGTTTTTCCTCTTTTTCTCTATGTTAGCTAATTATTTCGCTCTTCTTGGCCCAATATTGGTGCAGGTTTTTAAAAAACGGTTGTAGTCCAATTGATTTAGTAGATCCAGTAGATTTGCTTTTCGCTGAATTTGTACTTTTCAAGTTCTGTTCGTAAATTTTAAATAGTTTTTGATTACCTTTTTTGTTATAAGCGATAGGCATAATACTTTTTGGTTCAGGTTTTTAATGATATGGAAGGATTGCGCTTAAGAAATAACAATATCTTTATCGGTTATTTTTTGACGATGTATTGAAATCATCTTTTATTTGATTGGCTTCTGCAAAATCACACCTCGGCTCATTTGATAAGTGTGTTCAGCGAGTGTTTTTTTGAAGGAAGTAAAGGGGCTGTTTAACTTTGTCTCATAAGGTGGATTCTGTAATACAAAAAAAAAAAAAAAAAAAAAAAAAAAAAAAAAAATTATTCTTACTTCCCTGATTTTTCGACTTCGTTGTAAAACCACTTCAATGTTTCCAACTGACTGGACTCCCAAGCTTCCTAATTATTACACCGAGGCATTTATTCAAAATACAACATGCCCATTAGGTAAACGATTTTTTTTTTTTTTTTTTTTGCATCATAATACTGCATAGTATTTGTTATTGAGAAGTGGCAGAGGCTAAACTGACGCAAAGAAGGTCGTATTCTAATGAAATAATATCCAAGAGTTGTCTGTTTTTAATAATAATAATGCGCCCATTAATTTAGAAACGTAAGCATGTTACGAAGCGATTCTGGAAATTCCGGAAAATGCCCGAGATTCTTCTTGTCAAGCGATACATTTATGTGTGCTAATCAAGAATTAGCAGATACAAGAAATGTTATTTTGTTAATGATTTTTGATCATTTTGTATCAAATGTAATAAAACATTACAAATAGTTAATATAAATGAATATTTCATTTTTTAATCATTGTGAAGAGAAAATAGTATACAAGGAGAATGCCAAATATTTAGAAAAATTTACATTCATATACAGCTAAAATAATGAACCACTTCTTTTGAAAATAATAGAAATAGTTTTCTCCTTTAGCTCAGTAGTATAGAATATTAACAGCCAACAGTAAAGATTGTTGCCAAAAAACTCGCCAAGCTACCATCGCATTTGTTAAATTACAAAGTGGAACTCACATGAGAATTACGTTTACTCCAAACAACCACTAAGCGAGCTCTATTATATTACTACCCTATGGGTATTCCCGTTCTCCTTGATAGTTTGCCATTCGTTTGACATTTTTTTTATCCCTTCAGGATTTCAAACTTATATTTAAGTACAGAAGTTCAACAATTAAACCTATACTGAGAGGATCTTTAAAATATTTGAAGAAAAAAGTGGGTTTTAAAATATTTCGATATCTGCAATTTTACAATTATTTCAGGTTTTTACATGGCTGTTCATGTTTTTATGTTTTCTAGCATTTTCTTTTGAGCATTAATTGCTTTTCAAAATTGATTGATTTTCAAATTGAGAGATTGCGGAGAAAAATATGCTTGTTAATTTGTATATATTATATTAAATTATTGTTAATTATAAAATAAGGTTAACTTTCCCAAAATATATTAGTAGAAACAACTATGTATATAAGTCGTTTAGTTACTTGGTTGCAAAATCTCTTTTTTTTTTTGTCAATTTTTTTTATTTTTTTGTTAAAAATGTATATTAATAATTTTTCAAAGATTTGGTTAAATCCATAAATGTTATTTCTAATTTATCCTTTAAAAAACATATACCAAAGTTATGCTGTATCTTGAAATAAGTTCATTAATAACATTTGTCAAAAGATATAAAATTAAAACTATTGAAATTTTATTGTTACTTTTGAACTATCATATATTAAAAATTAAATTTCTTGCCTATTTTTGAATGTTTTTCAATTATTATAATACAATAAGTTAATATTTTAAATAAAATGTTGATATTATTGCTTTCAGCGCTAAGTTTTCAAATCATTGTGACGATCTAATTTTGTTTCTTTAAAATTCATTTAACTTTTGGAATGATTTTATATATTTAATTAATTATTTAAAACATTCGTAAAAAAACATTCGTAAAAAAATCCATTACAATAATGCCATGATGTGGGTGTTGTAAAGCTTTTAATCTAAAATAATTCTATCATAGTTTTCTAGATACAGAATGCAAAAAAAGGAAGGTTAAAAAAAAAAAACATGGCTGCTCAGTCTCAGTGTAAGGTTTCACCTTGAAGCGGAGGTGGAAGTTTCTCTCTTATTGTTGGAAATTCTTTCTCTTTTATCAAGATTGACCGGCGACATGATCTTGTTAGTTTTTCGTCTCGAAACCAGATATTGACAAAAGAATTCTCGGATGGGAAGAAACATTCATCCCCAGAGGGACTCATAAAAAATTTTTCACTTTTTTGCGACATGGACGCATTTTATGGAGAGTTTTTCATATTTATTTGTATTTTTACATTCTAAGAAACAGGTGTCATGAATTTAATTGGAAGTACTCTACTTATAAAAACAAGGTTTGTGTCAGGATGTACTTAAATGCATGATTTATGTAAGTGAAATCGCTTTTATTGGCACCTGAATTGCTACCGCTGTGGTTTCAGTGCCACAATTATTCAGTTCAGAGTCCCCGAAGGTGCCATGTATTTATAGTGATTAGGAATCGACTTTAAACCATAAGTCCCGGTCTAATAGGACTGTGGGGTGTTGAGGCACTATGGCTAACAATCCTGCCTTGTAAAAATCATCTCCTGTCGTGAAAATTGTCGGTAGGCAGACGATCTGGACCCACCATGAGGCTGCTTCGCCACTGGCACATGAGATGCTTTTCATGCTCTGGCGCTCGGTGCCGCAGGTTTCGAATTCGAGTCCCGGCCGATGGATGTTTGTAATGGTTTTGGAATTCACTTTAAATCGTAGTTCGCGGTTTAGCCGCTATGATTGTTGGGCGTAAGAAGAAGCTGACAATCCTACCCATGTTAAAAAAAAACATCTTCTGTCTCTCGAAATCTACCACTAGGCGGACTACCCAACATGGACTATGGGGCTGTCATTAGAGTTACTTATTTTTCTTTTTAGATAATTTTTATTAAGAATAATTTATTAATGAAAATTGAAGTATTTAAACACTTTTAAGTTTGAAACAAATACCTGTATAAATT
Organism: Caerostris extrusa; assembly: GCA_021605095.1. Lineage (NCBI taxonomy): Eukaryota > Metazoa > Arthropoda > Arachnida > Araneae > Araneidae > Caerostris > Caerostris extrusa. The sequence continues at coordinate 5,526 of BPLR01015737.1, read as the reverse complement.
CTTGAAGATTTCAGTTACCTGTGTCTCATAGGGCCTGATGGGCAGTGACCAGCACTGGGGACTTGTTTGTCACAGATTTTGGGTTCGAGTCAGCGTGGTTCGTGTTTGCTAGTCAGTTCGGAGGTTCGGCGTGTTTGGCGAAGTGGTTCAAGGTCCACGACTTTAAACCGGCCTCTGGTTTTCGGCTAGAGCCGTAGAGCGTTGTCCGCTAGGGATGACAAACTTACTCCGTAAAAAGAATCTACCGTCTAAATCTGGCAACTGACAGATGGACTTGGCCGACAGGGCTGTTGCGCCACTGATGATGATGAGGATAATTTTGCTTTTTAATTGAAATTCTAAAAGTCTAATATGATTGTATAGAGCATGTTGGACGGCGGGTTGACAACCCCTCCTATAAAAAACATCTAATGTTTGAAATCGGTCCGTGAAAAAGGTAGCCAGACTACTTTGGCCCACCATGGGGCTGTTACGCCATTAGGGATGATGATAATGATGTCATGAAGTTTAAAGGGATTTTCACCTACGCATATGAAATGCAACATATCATAACTATTCATACATTTTTTAGTCATTAAGTGAAGTTTCGTTAATGGAATTTGTAACATTAAATATTTAAAATCAATGTTTAACTGGACGCTATTGGAAAACTAATGTCCATGTAATACAAAGAATAGCGCACCTTCCTTTATTTGACCTATTATTTTGAGGAGTATGTTGTTTTCCAGCTAGTAAGTGACGAACTAATCAGGAATTGAACCATTATAATAATGAGCATTACATACAAGATCGGTCATCACAGATTAGGGAAATAACTGTTATACGCGCGTAGTCATGTGAGGTTACATCATATGTTGATTTTTCACTCTGTTTGTAAAAAAAGTTGTTAACACATTACATTGTCGCTTTCAATCCCTATCTCACCTGTGTTGTTTAACATGCGAGAGTTGACAAGATTGATATGTTAATAATGTATTCATCATTAATCCAGCACGAGATAATTATAACGTTAAATTTTTTTTTATTTACAAACGATGTCGTACCGCTTTGCATAACAATATGGCTAAAGTCGAAAACTGTCAGTCAGCGAAGAGTTTGCAGAAATTTTCAAAGTGTTTCTGATTTGCATTTCCTACACAATTTTATGTGGGTTCGAAGAAGTTTCTTGTTTTTATGTTTCACCAGAAGAAGCACACATTTCTATAAATATATCTAAAAATAGGGTAATATCGTTATTTTTACATTACATAGCACTATGTATTACCATCAGTTTTGGACTTTCCCCATTCATACAGATTCATAATTACATCACATGCACTGACTTCGCTTAAAGATAAAAAGAAGAGAAGGTAAAAGATCGCTTGGAATGCTCTACTTAGTTAAGCATCTGCAACTCCTCCTAGCCACTGCCAATATGGCTGGGCTGCATCACAGGTTTCATTGCATTTCCGAGAGGAGACAGCAAAGCTTAGCAAATGATCTTTGAAATGCTGCTTCTCTCATCGAGTTCTGCATGCCAAGGGGACTGTTGCTATATATCAATGATGTGTACTCTATGTTTAGCTTAAACCAATCATGTTCTGTCTCAGGCGAAGGCCCGCTACTACGATGGATCTAGGGAGTGTGGGATTTTAAAAGTAGAGTCCCTCCACTTCTTTCTTTAGTTTGCTTTACAACTTATCTGAATATAATAATTTTTAATAATTCAAGAAATAAATTTACCCTTAGCATTTTGATTATTATTTTAAATCCACATGAAAAGACACTTATACATTATTTGATTACATGGTACAGTTCTACAAGAAACTTCCGGTCTCCCTTTAGAGGCTGAAAATCAAGGGTTCTTCTACAAAGGGAGTCAATAATTTTTGATTTCATGACATTGTATTTTTCCTTGATATTGGATAAGTTGACAGAATCTGAAAAAAGCTTAACTGTTTTTGAGGAATTTGAACTCTTCTAACACTAATTTGTTCTGTTGTAAAATTCTAATTGCCTTAAGTTCTTCATCAAGAATTGGTTCAAAATGAACCAAGCACCGTACGGGCTCCTGGTCGCAACCAACGTTGTCAAGCATTTTCCGATCCATTAAACATATGTGCCGATAGTATATATGTGCTAGCGTACCGAATGGAGTACCAATGGAGCCGGAGCTCTTTAACGTCCTCGTCTTAATTCGCGGCATGGTAACAATTTTAGTTGATTCTTTAGTAAATATGGAAGTAAAATAAAGCTTCTAAAAAGAGGTAAAATACATAGTACTAAAAAAAAAAAAACACAAAAAGTAAATAAAATGAAATAAAAATTAAATTTAAAATAATTTGAGTTAAAATTTAAGTACACAATTAGACCAGTTGTCGATGCCATAACTATTGAGGAATGATAGTAGATTGCTGAACGTGTGGGATCCGCTTCGTATTCTTAAAGGTAAAAGCATTAATACTCCTCTCTCAAAAAAGGCCGATCTCAGAACCGAAGTTCTGACATTTTTTATTATTATTTATTTAAATTTCATTTTTGATTAAAAAAAATTTTTTTTTTTTTTTTTTTTGATGAATTTTATTTTAAGCAAAAAAAGAAAGGGTCAAAAGGAAAGAGAGAGCAAAACCTAGTTCAGTGTCTACTCGTCAAAGAATTAAGTTGCACATCGTAGCTGAGAACTGCAGTGGAGTTGAGGCTTAAGTTCAAAGCGGCTTTCCTATTTAAATTTCTTTCAGAACTTGTTTTGTTGAACTGGTACGATATATACACATGTATTATTTTCTCCGCCGAGGCCACGACTCTATGTAAGGGAAGTATACATTTAATAAGGTCCATATTGCCAAGTTGTCAGGTATCACAAAGTTTCGCAATGTAACTTCAAGATGTATTCGCTCCTTCCTTCAAACCGAGCCCAAAATATTTTCACGACGCGAAGCGGAACCTTTGTTTAAGATTTTCAGCACTCTGAAAATGTTATTCTGGGGACAGAAACATCCAAGCAAAGAAATCTTTTGACACCTGCTGAGCAGTTATATTCGATTGGAAGGTGAACTCTTTGAAAGAAATGAAGAAAAGAAAAATGTAGATATGCAAAGCCAAAAAAAAACATTTATTTTGCTATGTTTAAGGTCGAACCTCCACACCTACACATGAAACAATGGGTGCGTCTTTGAAAGAAGTTTCCGAATCTTTTGAACTTTTGTTTTAGAAAGTTTGGAATTATGTTTTGTTTTTGATTTTTTTTTCTTTAAAAAATAAACGAAAGTTTTTTACATTTATTTACTTTTGTGTTGTATGTGAATAGTATACTTATAGGATTCTCTTTTAAATCAATACTCAAAGGTTTATATAAAAAGAAATAGAATGCTTTAACAAATAATAAATCATAATTTTTCCTTCATAAATTTCTTTAAATATTCCAAATTAATTAAAATATAATTTATTTCAACAAATTTTCCACAAATCGCTATTTAAAACAAAGTATTGTGCGACTACATGAAAACGATTTGAAAATTGCGCTTTTTGTTTAATCCGGAAAAGTAGCCTGAGCAATAGTACGGCACCAACTTTTATTATAATTATCATTTAGAAAGAAGCGATCGATTAGTTAAACTTACAGAAAATTAAATAAATTTATCAGGAAATTTTATAGTGACTAATATTAGGAATAATAATAAATAATGAATTCTAATTGAATAGCGGCAAATAATTAGATTCTAATTTGAATAATAATATAAATAAATTGAATTCTAATTGGGTAAAATAATAAATAATTGGAATTTCTAATTGGAATAATAATAAATAATTGGAATTCCTAAATTGGAGTAAGTAATAAATAAATGATTGGAATTCTAATTGGAGTAATAATAAATAATTAGATTCTAATTGGAATAATAATAAACAATTGGAACTAATAATAAATAATTGGAATAATAATAAAATGGTGGGAATAAGCAGAGATTTTCATTTTGCTCTATGTAAACTGATTTTGGAGTTGGATCTTATTCTTTTGGAATTCATTTAAAAAATAGGTCAGCATTTATTTTTTTTGAATATCTTCCGTTAAAATAATTTTTCAATATATTTTTTTTTTTTTGATTTCATTTTTAATATGAATTATTATTAAATAAAATGTTTAAAAAAATGAAAAAGTATACTTTTTATTCCTTTTCATCGTAAAAATTTATTTAGACAAAAATATAATAGAGGAAATATTTATTTTTAATTTAGCAAATTTATTTATTAAATTTTTACATTTCATTTTAAAAATTTGATTTTTAGCCACTTCATAATTTGAATCTTTTATTTAAACAAGCCTTTTGGTTAAAGTGAAGTACTTTTCGAAGTACTGCGGCTCTAAATTAATATTGATGTCTCATCGGAAATACAACTCATTAAAAATTTTTACAGTAGAACATCCATCTGGCACAATGAACCGGTTCCATTCTTAAAATCGAACAAAACTGCATTAAAGCCGAATCATGGGAAAAACTCTAAGAGCAGAATAATGCAGACGATTGCTTTGAAACAAGGGTTGCCTTTTTAGCACAATGGAATCGCAGCTTTAAAGGGTGGATGTGCGTGTCGGTTTTTGGGAGTGCTGGCGAAAAAAAATAATTATTAGAAAAAAAAAAAAAGTCGCCCTCTCATGACATTTACTTATGCATCCATCTTCTATTGTGTTTGACGCCTTTTGTCATAGAATGGGTACTATGGGCTTCCATTCTATTCAAATTTATTTCTACTGTTGGCGTCATTGCTGACAGAGAATGGTTTCATTGTTTGCAGGCTCGATTGAATGGAGGTGCTAGATAACCGCGCCGATGCTTTAGCTCAATGATACAGTTTTGAATTTTATCTGGCATTTGGGGATTAGATGTGTGTTGAATAAATACACGAATATTAAGAGGGTTAGGGTGTGTGTTTAGATGGCATATTCCAAAAACGGAAACAAATGAATTATTCTAAATCCTTTATTCTGTAATTTGACTGTGTTATAAATGCTTTATGGTGTTTTTGCATTATTCTAAATTAGGGAAGTAACGTTTGAAAAAGGAATTACTTTGTTTAGTTTTGTTTTGGATGTATTTATTCTTTCATAATTAGAGGTTTCTATCTACGTTTTTAACTTTTTTCTTTTATACAATTTGCAAAAAAATTCAGTCCATGTTTTTATGAATAATGTGCACTTTCAAATTTTAGAATGAAATAAAAATAACTGAAATTCTAGATTTTAGTATTGATTGTTTTGTCACTGTCTCTCTAATATGATGCAAAAGAAATAACAGTCAGTTAAAAAATATGAGATATTTTTTATTAAAATTATTTTTATTGTTATGGCTTTATATTGTGCTTTATAACATATGAGTTTGAAAAATTCTAATTAGAATTGTATATTATAACGAAAAATGGCATTTGCTTTGAGGTATTTGAATTTATTCACCGAAGTTTTTTTTACTAATAAATCATTTTTAAAATGACATCGATGTAAATGATCGGTGCACGTCAATTTTCAAGCAAAATTGGCAGGGATAGCGTAAGCAA